>JZKD02S1065650.1:417440-475979 GCA_000966675.3 Picea glauca
TCACATCCATAGCACTCCCTCTTTCTCACATCAACAACAACAATTCATCTCTGTTCCAGCGCATTTTATAGATTCACCACATGCAGAGGTTTTCAATACGTTTCTCCACTCCAACAACAGTTTCCCTTTCTTTCATTCTTTTTCTGCTTTTCGCATGCCATCATTCTCCTTGATTTTCTAAACTGACTCTTTGCATGCCTCTTCTACGCATGCCACATCATGCAATGTTGTGTTTCTCCTGTCTTAACTACCAATCTAATTTTAGACTAAAATTCTTTCTGCTTTTCTCAACTCCAACTGTAGTTTCCGTTTCTTTCATTCTTTCTTCTGCTTTTCGCATGCCAGCGTTCTCCCTGATTTTCTGAACTGGCTCTTTACTTGCCTCCTCTACGCATGCCTCATCATGCAATGCTATGTTCCAGCATCTATTTCATTCGTGTTCCAGCATCTGTGTTCCATCATTCGTGTTCCAGCACCTGTGTTCCAGCATTCGTGTTCCAACATTCGTGTTCCAGCATCTGTGTTCCAGCATTCGTGTTCCAGCATTCGTGTTCCAGCATTCATGTCATTCGTCTTCCAGCATCTATGTTCCAGCATTCGTGTTCCAGCATTCGTGTCATTCGTGTTCCAGCATCTGTGTTCCAGCATTCGTGTTCTAGCATTCGTGTTCCAGCATTCGTGTTCCATCATTCGTGTTCCAGCACCTGTGTTCCAGCATTCGTGTTCCAGCATTCATGTTCCAGCATTCATGTTCCAGCATTCGTGTTCCAGCATTTGTGTCATTCATGTTCCAGCATCTATGTTCCAACATTTGTGTTCCAGCATTCCTTGTGTGTGTTGACATCATTGACTGCTCCATAACCGATTGCCATCAATGACAACCTTAACCATCTGTGTCAGTCTTCTGTTATAGCCATATCTCCAACACCACAATGTAGGGAACTTCGCGGCAAGCGACTCAAATGGTTCAATATCCAAGAAGGTTGTACCTTCCAACATCTCCCAGGAAAAAAAGGCGATAAGGATTAGGAGCCAGCTGAAGTGGAACTCGTAGCCCTGATCCTATTCTTCCTGACAGTCTAGCTCCAACTGATTCACCAGGTACTTCGCCCAGTTCATTTGTATATTTTCTACACACTTCTTCGCGAGGTCAATGAAGAATCCCGTGACCTGTGTGGGTATTTTATTTTGTACCAGACTTCCATCTATTAACTGACATGCTAGGCGCACTATGCCATTTTGTATGGAGGCTACCTTGTAGCCTCACATCCCCTTCTCCACATTGTTGTATGTATCCTTGATCTTTTTGTGCTAGTACGCGATCTGTGGTGTTTCCTGGATAGAACTCCTGCGGATCAGGTCCTTGCATACTCAACCCTGTGATCCTATGGATCAGTGTCAGATCAATTGTGATACAATGGTCTAGCCATAAGCAGCCACCATGGTAACACGATAGTAGCAGCTTGACGAATACATTAACTTCCTGGTACCTTCCGAAGTGTGGGATTTTCATTACATTCAACAGGGTGGACTGCGCGAGGTTCATCATCCACGGCTGAGTGATTATCTTTGAATTCTCCCCCTTCATCTTGGTTAGGTACTTATACGAGGTGAGCATATTATAGTTCTTGTGATCTTCGAGGTTGAAGTCACTAAATTTCAACGCTGCGATCTTATCCTGCTATGCTCGAACTACGTGTATCCCCTTTGGGAGGTACACAGTAACCATGGTGTACTCAAATTCTCTTGGCACACTATCTCGAATCACCACACTAGTGAGAGGTGGGATGTAGTTGGACATTATGGACAGGATCAATTTCGCATTGGCTAAGTCGTCTATGTGCTTGGTTCTCTTCTCTGTTGTTGGTCAGGATGGCCCCGATCCGCGAGAAGTCGATAAAGAGTCTTGCACTCCTCTCTTTGATGATGCTTGTATACCTATAGACATCGACATTACTCTTTCAATCATTAGGTCAATGGTAAATTCTTCAACAATTTTCTCTGCAGTGTTGAACTCGTTCGACATACACGCTCGGGGTTGAAAATATCAAGTTCGAAGAGTAATCTCTCAATGCAATGGGATTTATGGAAATAGTGCGATGATCACCGTGTGAGAATCAACTAATTTGCGGGATCAAATTCTCGGTTAGAAAAAGTTTTCTCGGTGCATGGATCAACGGGATAAATAGATACTCAGCAACAGGTCTCTCCAATGGATGAGAATCCTTCATTAACTTAGTTTTTTCCATTACATCATGGTCCAAACAATCCGTTGGTGAGCTGTCTAACCATAAATGCCTTTCTTCCCATTCGGGGCATTAGTATAATGGTTAAACTATTCCCGACAACTATATTTCTTTGCCATAGAGAAGTGCCATGTGATGTTGTTCTGATATTTCGACAAAGTTCCAATTTTGCAAATTTTCCTTCTACGAAGTTCCTTCTGGAACTTTCTGTAACTTTTCGGTCTTATCTCTCTTCTTACTAAGTTTTTAGGCCTTCTTTCCAGTGGGATTCATCTCGGTATTCCTTTTTCCATTTTGATTCTTATCTCCTTCTGGCAGAGTAACTTTGCATTGTTGAGATTCTTTCCTAAAATTCAAGGGTAATACTTCTTCCTTATCTGAGGTAGTTACTTCAGTCTACTGTGGGTCTTCTAGTGTTCTTCTAGCTTCGACATCCAAGTATCTGGTTTTAAATAGCTTCGCTCAATTCTCCTATTCTTCAATCAAGTGTGCGATCCTCCTATTCATGAAATATTTTCACTCTTTCCTCTTCTATTCTAAGATTTTTTCTTCTTTCCTTCTAGTTTGATCTCTCTCAATCCAAGGTTTTCCTAGTAACATAGAAAATGGAGCATTGTCCTCAATAAATTTAACAACTTCAAATTCTTCCTCTGTCGAAGTTCCATTGGCACTCATAGATATCTGGGTGAGCTTTCCACATAGGTTTATCATATTTCCTCTGAATAATCCTATTCCTCCCAATGAAGGAATCATAGCAGACTTTCCTAGAATTTCCCAAGTTCTTTCGGTCATGATACTCACCTACATTTCTCATCCAGAACACAGTCAATGTCGAAGTCTCCTATTATTGCTTCTATCCATTATTTTTCTTTGAAGATCTGTGATAAGATGATATGTTGGTGGTCATTCAGGGTTTCTTTCATCTATAACAATAAGTTTTCTAATTCTTTCTGGGGTTCTTTCATAATCTCAGTTGCTAGATCTTTCTCGTGGTCTTCTTGTCTCATATTCATCCTTTCAACCTTAGCAATCATTCTAGGGCAATCCAATACTTCATGGTCCATAGCTTTGCAATAGAGGCAACTAGGTCTTCTACAAGGGAATTCCTTAGCTAGATGTCCTAGTCTTCTACAAGGGAATTCATCTCTTTCTCTTAAATGATCCCTAGCCTTTCCTATACTGCGCACTAGGATCATGGTAGCTAACCTGCAAAAAAGTATTTCTAGGATCTTGGATCCATTTGTTAGTCCAAACATTCTCTATGCATAGGTATAACATATCTTTTACTATTCTTATTAGATCTACTCATATCAAATCTTCTTTCTTCTATCAGTGCCCTAGTTTTCAAGCTAGGATAAATCTTATCAAACATACCTAGATCGATACTTTAGAAAAAAAAAAATTCCACTTATCTTATCTTCAACAGAGCATAAATCTTCCGGATATTAAAACTTTTCACTATTCTTACCTTTATCAGAGCACAAAGTGTTCAGATCTTACCTCTTTTCTTCATATTGGACTTCTTTCTTTAGCATAGAGCTTCAAAAATCAAGTAGAATACTGCACAGTAAAGAGACAAAGTTTCTTTTTCCTCAGTTCCCAGCATTCACAGTTTCAGGTTAGATCTTTGCACAAAGATTCTTCTTCCTTAGTTCCAAGCAATCACAGTTTCAGGTATTGAAAATGAAACCATTTGTTGGCACAGGGGCAGACCCAGGGTTCAATGCTACAACAATGCACTAACAAATCCCTAACTACAGACCCTTTTGAAAACACCTGCGAAGCAGATGAAGTCTCACCTGAGGTAGAGGCAGGGGTGGTTGCAGGACTCCAGTGTCTACAAATTTAGTTGGGACAAAGATCTATGCTTCTGAAACTTAATAGAGCATTGTTGGTATAGGGGCAGACCCAGGTTTCAACACTACAACAATGCACCAATAAAACCCTAACTACTGTCCCTTTTGACAACACCTGTGAAGCAGATGAAGTCTCACCCAAGGTAGAGGCAGTGGTGGTTGTAGGACTCAGGTGTATACAACCTTATTTGGGACATAGATATGTGATTATAATACTTAATAGAGAAATCAACACTATTAATTCATCATGACATAACTTCGTAGGAAAAACAGAGCATCATAGTATTCACCCTGAGCTAAAGAAATTAAGCACTTAGCCTAAATAAATGGACCAGATCTAGCATATTCAAGAACTAAGCACAATCACCTATGTCAGATCTAACATCCAGATTCATCATAATCACAAAGCATAAAGATATCTATCTAACGATCACAGAGAACTTAGCAAGTAACATATAAACACATTAGAACATTGCACAGAGCAGAATAACACAATATTTACGTGGTTCACCCCCACCCTGGGCCTACATCCACCAACTCTTATTCTTTATTGACTCTTCAATAAGTTACATGCACAAAGCCTTGAAACCCTTACTTTGCACAGGATAGGAGATCTACGTGCCTCGCTATATCCTCCTTCCTTGGTTTACAGCACAAATCCCTTCACAATCTGTCACAACCACTTGCACTCATCTCTGCAAGCCTCTTGCAATATACACAAAGCAATTACAATCCATACTTGCACTTAACACCACATAACATAGATGCCTCATTCGTTATTATATCTCGTACATAGCCTAAGAATCTATTTATACATTACAAAATAGGCCTAAACATGGGTAAACCCTTGGGCAGACATTCCCATACCTGTTACATATTCCCAAATCCCAAAAAGGACACAAAAAGGGGTCAAGATCCCACGATCTCTGCTTCGTCTTGCACTCCACCTTCGAAAAGTTGTCGAAGTCACAAAATAATTCATCTTGACCAAGGATCTCCCAAATCTTAGTCAAGTGCCAACAAGCCCCCAACACTCACCTGTGACTCGTCCCAAGTCACTCTGGTCCAACTAGTTCTTCTTTGAATGTCTCGAGCTTGGCTTGAGATGCTTCGAATTATTGTTGTGCGATGGCCTCTTGTTCAACAAACTCTTGGATGACTGCATCATTCATAGGTCCTTCCAAGCACTGTTCGGCTACATTAACAACTTGTTCTAGCTTTTATCCTTGGCCTTCAACTTGTGTAAACAATTGGTAATCCTTTTCTTGTATGGGTTGGAGTTTCTAAGTTACCTCCATAACTCTACTCTGGATAGCATGAATATTTTGTTGGGCAGTCCACTTCTCTTGGGATTTCTTCATTCTTTCCATAGCTGACAGGGGCTTCAGTTGCACTTGTATATTTTCATCTTGGTACTTCACCTCCTGGAGTTGCGACTCCAATGCTCTTAATTTCAGGGCATTGCGATTAGTGAGCTTCTTACATTCCAGGGTAAAAGCCTTTAGCCTATCAACTGTGCTCCTGGCCGTTGCTTCTCTTTGGTCTCTTATGTCTTGTCGAGTCTCAGGTACTGCATGTAGTTATAAGTCTATGATGGGTTGTTGTAGTTACTAGATCACTTATTAAAGTTACGCTACTTGATGTGTAACTCGATCTTCCATATTTACTTCGACAACTGTCACAGAGCGAAGTGCTTTGTTGACTACTTCCTTTACCTCAAGTTTCTCTGCGAGCAACTGTTCCTTTTCTTGTTGTAGCTGATCTTTTTCTTCATCAAACTTTGCTTGGAGAGAAAACTTTTCCTTTTCCGCAAGCGTTTCTCTACAAGTACTCACTATACTTTTTCCAAAGCCTAGGTGGCTTGCTTGGTTTCTTCTTGTGCTCATCGAAGACAATCTTCGACTATATCAACAAGGTGGTGGAGTTGAGCCATCTCATCTCCCAAGTTTGGTTCTCCTGGTGCAGTGGAGACTGTGTGGCTGGACTGTAGGGCCTATTGTACCCCTCGGAGTTTAGTCTCGATTCAATCGTAGATCTCCTCTTTCTTTGCTTCTTATTTTTCTTCTATTTCCATTGAAGAATATTGCATGGTTGTTATGAGGAAGTCAAAGTTATCGGAGTGAGGACAGTTTTCATATTGGTCATGGTGGCCTTTGATTTCTTCTGGGAGGAAGGTTTTAGAGGCAAACCTTTCCTCTTCTTCAGGGGATCAACCTCATCTCCCTGCTACTTTTCATCTTCCTTGTCATTCAACTCTTCTCCATCACCTCCTTTCTCTGATGACATGGAAGAAGTCTTCACGGATGTGCTGTCTAATTCTTGGGCTTCTTCGGGCTACTTTGTTTTGCTAATTCTGGGTGTATCCTGCACAGTTTCTAGACTATCAATGTTGGATATATCCACATGGTTTGCTGGAATGAGGAGGCTCACCGACTAGTCCTTGGTGATCTCCTCCAAGTCCTCCTCCATCAACTTATAGTAGGATTGGAGTTGTTTCTTTTTTTTGTTAGCATGCGTCGTGATGTAAATAAAATGTCGGTCTGCGCTGAACTTCATCAAGGGCCTGAACTAGTGTAGAGTGTTTGGAGTCATGCGAAGCTTAGACTGTATGGCTATTTATCAGCTGATTGTAATAGGTATGAAAGATAACAATGGACTTCCACTGTTTATTCATATCGCTTGAATACCACAGTGTACTAAACTTCGTGGCCAATGGTTCAAAAGGCTCGATGTCTAGGAAGGTCACACCTTCTGGCATCTCCCAGGCAATAAAAGCAATCAGGATCAATAGCCAGCTGAAATGAAATTTGTACCCTTGATCCGGAACCTCTCTGTAGTCAAGTTCTAACTGGTTCACTAGGTACTTCGTCCAGTTCATTTGAAGACCCTCTGCGCACTTCCCTGCGAGGTCGACTACAAAACCGTTGACTTCGGTGGGTCAGTTCTTTCATACTAACTTCCCTGCAATCAATTGGTAGGCGAGGCGCACTGCACCACTCTGGATAGAAGCTACCTTGTAGCCTCTCGTTACCTTCTCTACATCTCCATAAGCATCCTTAATCATCTGTTCAAGAGCGCGATTCATGGATTTTCTAGAGTAAAACTCTTGGGGATTAGGTCCTTGCATACTTAACCCTATGATCCAATTGATCAACGTCAAATCAACTATTATATGAAACCTTAACCACAAAAAATTGCCATGGTAACAAGACAACAATAGCTTGACGCATGAATTCATCTCCTGGTGTTGTCTGAAGTGGGGAATCTTCATGACGTTGAGCAGGGTGGACTATGTGAGGTCCATAGTCCACTGTTGAGGGATGATCTTCGAGTTTTTCCCTTTAGTTCTAGTCAGGTACTTATGTGGGGTGAGCATGTTATAGACTTTGCGATCTCCCAGGTTGAAGTCGCTAAACTTCAACACTGCAATCTTATCTTGGTCTGCTCGAACTACATGGATCCCCTTCCAGAGGTACGCAGTGACCAAATCATACTCAAAATATCTAGGTGCGTTGTCTCAATTTACTATGCCACTAAGAGGTGGACTATAGGTGGGTAATATAGTTGGGATCAACTTAGCATTTGCTAGATCATCCCTATTCTTGGTTCTCTTTTCATATGATGGATGGGATGGTCCAACTCCATGATCAATGGATGGAGAGGCCGGAATTCCTCTCGTCGATAATGCTTGTACACTTGTAGACATAGACATGACTCTCTTAGTCATGAGGTCGATCAGAACTTCTTCGACAACTTTCTCTGCAGTGCTCAAATCATCTGACATATACGCTCGGGTTTAACAATCTCAGGTTTGGGGAGTAACTTAAACAATTGAATGGGATAGAGGGAAATATCACAATGAAGACTATGTAAAATCAACAAGTCTGCAAGCTCAAACTCTCAATTGGAAAAAGTTTTCATGGTGCATGGCGTGATGGGATAAGTAGGTAAATTGGCAATGGGTCGCTTGCAATGGGTATGAAGCCTTCATTAACTCTGTTCTGTCCATTGTGGCGCGATTCCAATGGTCGTATGGTGAGTTGTCTGTCCATAAATGTATTTCTATCCATTTGGAGAGTTGGTCTAATGGTTATAATGTCCCCAATGGCTACATTTCTTCACCTTGGCAAAGTGCCATGTGTCGTTGTTTGATATCTCGATGAAGCTCCAATTTTGCAATTTTTCCTTCTTCAAGGTTTCTTCTAGATGTTTCTACAACTTGTTGATATTAGCCCTTTTCTTACTTAGCTTTTTGTCCTTCTTCCCAGTGAGCTTCTTCTCGGTCTTCCTTTTTTTGTTCTGATTCTTATCTTCTTTTGACATGGTGACTTCACATTGTTCATATTCTTTCAAGGGTACTATTCTTTCTTTACTTGGGATAGATATTTCAGTCTTATGTGGGTCTTCTAGTGTTCTTGCAACTTCGACATCTATGTCATTGTTGTTAAATGGATGTGATTTGTTCTCTTTTTCTTCAATCAAGTGTGTGATCCTTCTAGTTATAAAATATTTTAACTCTTGTTGCTTTTTCTTTAATACATCTTCTTCTTCCTTCGTTCTGGCTTGATCTCTTTCAATCCAAGGATTTCCTAGTAACATGGTAAATGGAGCATTGTTCTCAATAAATTTAATAATCTCAAAATCTTCCTCTATCGAAGTTCCATTGACATTCATAGGTATCCGGGTGAGCTTTCCACATTGGTGTATCATCTTTCCTTTGAATAGTTTGATTCCTCCTAGTGAAGGACGCATAGCGGGCCTCCCTATAGCTTCCCAAGTTCTCTCTGTCATGATATTCACCTGGGTTTCCTCATATAGAACACAGTCAATGTCGAAGTCTCCTATTCTTTCTTCAAGGTATTCTTTTTCTTTAAATACCTTTAATAATTTGACATGTTGGTGGTCATTCAGGGTTTCTTTCATTTGTAGCCATACTTTTTCTAATTCTTCCCGAGTTTCTGTTATAGTCTTATTTTCTGGATCTTCTTTGGGGTTCTCTTGGTTCATATTCATTCTTTCAACCTTATCAATCATACTAGGGAAATCCAATACTTCATGGTCCATAGCTTTACAACAAAGGAAACTAGATCTCTTCCCAGGGCATTCCTTAGCAAGATGTCCTGGTCGTCTGCAACTATAATAGAGGTTTAATCCTCTCTTTATTTTAAATGATCCCCAGTCCTTCTTGTACTGTGCACTAGGATCATGGTGGCTAAGTTGTACAAAATTATTTCTAGGATCCTGCATACACTTATTAGTCCAAACATTTTTTCTATGCATAGGTATAACATATCTTTCACTATTCCTATTATATCTACTCATATCAAACCTTCTTTCATCTACTAGTACCCTAGTTTTTGAGATAGGACAAAATCTATCAAACATACCTAGATCCATGCTTTAGAAACAAAATTTTCCACTTGTCTTACTTCTACAGAGCACAAAGCTTTTAGATCTAGAAATTTTCACTATTCTTACCTTTATCAAAGCAAAAATATTTCAAATCTTACCTCTTTTCTTCAAAAATTCTCACTTCTACTTTTCTCAGAGCACAAAGCTTCACAATTCAAGTAGAATGCTACGCACTAGGGAAACAGATCCATGCATGGAGCTTTCAAAATTTCAGGACAAATCTTTGCACAAAGCTTCTTCTGTCTCAGTTCCCAACAATCACAGTTTTAGGTCTGATACTGCACACTTCAACAGTAGATCTATGCACAGAGCTTCTCTTTTCTTTGCTTTAGTTACCAACAATCATAGTTTCAGGTCCCGACAATAGAACCATTTTTTGGCATAGGGGCAGACCCAGGGTTCAACGCTACAATGATGCACCAACAAAACCCTAACTACCAACCATTTCAGAAACACCTGTAAAGCAGATGAAGTCTCACCCGAGGTAGAGGTAGGGGTGGTTGCAGGACTCAGGTGTATGCAACCTTAGCTGGGACACAGATCTATGATTATAATACTTAATAGAGCACTCAACACTATTAGTTAATCATGACTTAAATTCGCAGGAAAAATAGAGCGTCAGAGTATTCACCCTGAGCTAAAGTAATTAAACACTTAGCCTAAATAAATGGACCAGATCTAGAATATTCAAGAACTAAGCACATTCACCTATGTCAGATCTAACATCCCGATTCATCATAAGCAAAAATAATAAACAAATCTATCCAACTATCTCAAAGCACTTAGCAAGTAGCATATAAACACATCAAAACATTGCACCGAGAAGAATAACACAGTATTTACGTGGTTCACCCCCACCCTAGGGCTACGTCCACCAACTCATCTTATTTATTATCTCTTCAATAGGTTACATGCACAGAGACTTGAAACCCTTACTCCGCATAGGACACAAATCCCTTCACAATTTGTCACAACCACTTGCACTCAGCTCTGCAAGCCTTTCACAATATGCACAAAGAAATTACAATCCATACTTGCACTTATCACCACATCACATAGATGCCTCTTCCCTTCTTATCTCTTGTACAAAGACTAAGCATCTATTTATACATTACAAAATAGGCCTAAACATGGGTAAACCCATGGGTCGACATTCCCATATCTGTTACATATTCCCAAATCCAAAAAAGGACACAAAAAGGGGTTGAGATTCTGTGATCTCCGTTTCATCTTGCATTCCTCCTTCGATGGGATTTCGAAGTCCCAAAATAGGTCATCTTGACCAAGGATCTCCCAAAACTTAGTCAAGGGCCAATAATCACTTAGCAATTAACATTGATCAATATTCAGTTCTTAGTTACAGTGCAGTTAAATCCTAATTACAGAGCATCGCAGTACTCAACTAGATCTAGCATTAACTGCACTTATCATTATGAAACAGATTATATCTTAATAGATCTAAGTACTAAGCACATGTATATAATTCAGATCTAACATCCATCCATATTCTTAAGCACTAAGCATCGACAGATCATTCATCTATATTAAAGCACTAAGCACATTAACATATAATCACATCAACACATTGCACAAAGTAGAGAAACACATAATATACGTGGTTCACCCCCACCCTGGGGCTATGTCCACCAACTCTTTGTCTTCTTTATTATCTTCTTCAATAGGTTACATGCATAGATCCTCAAAAACCCTACTCTGCGGAGGATAGGATATCTACGCAGCACACTAGATCCTCCTTCCCTGAGTAGATCTAAGCACACAACCTTTTACAATCTATTACAATGACTTGCACTTAGCTCTGCAAGTCTCATACAATATGCATCAAAGCACTTACAACTATTAATCACGCAGATCCAACTCTAACACTCAGCTATTTTTTTATCACTTAGCACACTGACCTCTTCCTACATTGCTTAGATATCTATTTATACACACAAAATAGGCCTAAGCATGGGTGAACCCATGGGTCGACATTCCAATACCCATTACATAATCCCAAATCCCAAAAGGGCCCTAAGAGGGGTCGAGATCCCACAATCTCTGCTTTGTCTTACACTCCGCCTTCGACAGCCTGTCGAAGTCCCAAAATTAGGTCAAACATGACTAAGAATCCTCAAAACTTGGTCGAGGGCCAACAGAGGAATGTGATTTGGAAAGCCAGGAATATGAGAGTGATTCATTGGAGCATACCTTGTAGATCTATAATCCATCTTGAAGGAATGGAGTCATCAATAAAATATTTATGCTACTGAGTCTTTGGAAAGTGGAGTCGCCAATGAAAATTTAAATTTATGGACTCTTCTACCAGTGGAATCACCTTCAAACATATTTTTCGATGTCTGGAGTCACCAGAGAAGGAATACAAAGAATATGTGCCTAAGTGTCTACTGCTCTCAGACCTTAGAACTTAACCATGTCGTTTTTTCTCGGGGAAAATATTTCAATTTTGTCCCTGACAATGACGCCAGAATGTTAGCACTCTATAAATTTTGTCTAGTTGATAGATAAATGGCAGCGGTAACCATTTCAACCAACTTTAGAGTTGTTCTCTAGCCTTCTTATCTCAGAGAGGGATCTCTTGTGACACTGGGTATTTCTTTGGAAATCAATGACTAGATTCAGTTTGTTTTGGGGGGTTTTTAAAAAGTTGTTGGCAAGGAAGGGGAGGGACACTTAGGGCTATGGATTCAAAATTATGAAAGAGAATGAAACAATGACTAGCAGGTAGAAATCTATAGAGGATAAAGGCTAAATGAGGCGATGAGTCTGAGTTACAAATTGTATTTAAGAAGGGTGCAAGAGGAAGGAGAAAACAAATAACTGCATCAGAGCATTACTAAAATGAATTCTGAATTAGTTAAGAAGAAATACACATGGTTTAAATTGTTTAAGCCAAGAGCATCATAAGATGAATTCTGAGATTTTAACTATCCAATTTAAATAGAAGACAGTGTAAATGGAATTAAAGAACACAAAAAATACATACAATGAGAAAAGACAAAACTCACATCACCACCATTAGAATCTTTTCATAGAGACTTCAAAATCTTTTGCATATGTATTCAATTCAGCTCCAAAAAATTATAATAGAGTTTAGAAAAACTAGAATTGTTCCCTTGCACTTCTGCAAACCCTTAATACATTAATAAACTCTATTATTTATACAATTTCGTGTTCCTTTGGTGTGCAACTAATTACAATAACTAAACTGAAACGTTTTAGCTTCTAAAACTGAGTACAATGATTACAAATGACAATTTTCAGAAAAACGCTTCATGATCCAACGACCAATTCCTCTAATGCTTCATCTCCTTCCTCTGCTACATTCTCTTTGAAATGTCACTTATATTCTTTCAAATCTAATTCCATTTATCCATAATCTCATTAAATATTTGGGAATAATATATTTGAATAAAAATAATTACCAAATATTTTTCTATCCTACAGAATTAAATTTCCATAATTTAATTCATGCCCGTGGTTTTTAAAACCATTTATTGCTTGATTCCCATGGTTTTGAAAACCATGTCTTGTTTGCGCAATTTACCATTTCACTGTGAAAAACATTTACTGTGTCTTGTTTTTTCCAATTTACCGTTTCACTGTGAAAACCATTTACTGGTTTGTTTCCCATGGTTTTGAAAACCATGCCTTGTTTACCATCTTTATTCTTCTTCTTTTACTTGTCTAAAACCTTTGGATAAAAAATTACCCAGGTCTTCCTTTCATGTTCATCTTCCCATTTAATTCTTTTCCATGGAAATAAACATTAATCTCTTTGAATTGTAAAATTTAAATTTTACCTCTGTAAAACAATTTCACTGTGAGGAAGAATTTGTTTTATTGAAAATTCCATAATCATTATTGAATTGCACTCCTGGAAAAATGTCACACCTAAACCATATGATAAATGGTTTCATTTATTATATTGGGCTTGGGATGGAGTAGTTTACTCCACACCACTTTTACCCCCGATATTCACCACGTAAGGACACGTCTCCTTGACAAAAAATGATCGATTTACATATCGGCCCACCTTCACACAATTAACCTCCACGCTAATTCTCTACCCAATATGTATGTGTGCCCTCCATCCACCCTTTGTCTTTTCCACATTATAAATTGAGATTCATGCCCATGATTTGATGTGATGCCATAAATTGAATATTGGATCAAATATTAATATAAAATTATTTATAATAATAAACCTTTTTTTCTATTTTCTAAGGACTTTGGGCATATGAGGCTTATCACATGAATTTTTGGATAGGATAAGGGTGCTTAATATTAATAAAATGAATATTTGTAATTTTCAACGGGAATATGATAATAAGGGGTAAAAATGAATGAAGTGATGGAACTAAGGGATTTAGATAAGCATTAAGGCTAGGTATAGGTTTGGGATATTTGCCAATTTTTTACTCATGGAGGACATGAATATTTTGGATGATCAGTTGAGTGAAGGATTTAGGTGATGGTATCTTGACGGAGCTGGTGAAAAAGTTTTAAAATTTGAGTGGAAAGATAGCACAAGGACAAGATGCTTCGGGAAAAATTAATGCAAATTAGCATGTGATAACACAACCCACAAATGACACTAAGTGGGAAGATGTTATTATTCCCAAAGACCAGGAACAAAATATTCCCCAAAGTGAATATTCACAGATTACGAAAGATCCTCCTTATCCAGAGAGATTAACAATTGAGAAACCAATGATTTGATCGAAATTTGACATTTTAAATGAATTGAATAATATCTGTGTCAAAATTTCCCTGTTACAAGCCATAAAGGACATTCCAATTTATAGTAAGGTGATCAAGGAATTTTGTATCAAGAAACCAGGTAGGAAACAAAAAGATCCTCCAATAGTACAATTGATAGGAGAATTGTATGAATACATATCAGAGTAGCCTAGGGTCATGAAGTATGCAAACCCAAAGAATATCGTAGTAACAATAACCATTAATAAGGTTCCCATTGGAAATACTCTCATAGACATAGGGCCAGTCATTAATGTTATGACTGTTACCACCTTAGAAGAATTACATTTGAAACACTTGTTTAGACCTACCCCAACTATTTTTGAGTTAGTAGATAAGAAAACAATTATACCTGAAGGAATCTGGGATGATATCATAGTCACATTAGCATCATGGGAATATCTAGTAGACTTCCTTGTCATTCATTCAAAGTATCCTTCTAAAGGGAATCATGTTATCTTGGGAAGACCTTGGTTGGCCACAACCAATGCATTTATTGGCTATAGAGAAGGTGAAATGACTATCTCTAATGGACTTTCTATATAGAAACTTACCATATACCCACCAACTCAACCTATTATAGAGAATCTATGGTGACTTGAATGTCCATGTTAGAATGAGAACTAGGAAGATCCCATGTTGCGTAGTGATCATTCCCGGGCACTTCAAGAGTAAAAAATGGAAAATGTGCTAAATTAATTTATTTCTACAATCACGTGTGTTGATTTTCCACAATCTTTTCCCCAATCTGAGTATATGTTTGGTGAGAAATTTAAAGAACAGTTGGACCCATCAACTTTGTCTTCAACATATTTTATTTTTGAGATAGATGAATCTTCCATATCTTATACCATGCCTTATGATATTAGTCCTAGGTGATTCCTACATATAAATTTTGGTCTAGATTTAGATCAACAAGAACAATTAGTGAATGTCCTTATGAACCAATCAGGAAAATTCACCTGGGAATATACTGATATGAAGGGTATACACCTAGATGCATACATTAATCACATATATACCCAGGAAGAAGTAACACCTATTAGGAAGCCTCAGAGAAGGATGAATATGACACTAAAGGATATAGTGAAGGAGGAAATACAAAAACTTTTGAATGTCGGTTTTATTTATCCAATCTTTGAAAGAAAATGGGTATCCCCTCTTGTAGTGGTTCCAAAGAAAGTAACCAGAAAATGGATAATTTGTGTTGACTTCTAGGAACTTAATAAGGCCACTCTTAAGGATTGTTTTCCTCTTCCCTTCATCGACCAAATCTTGGATACCTTGTCATGGAAATGATAATTTTCCTTCCTAGATGGATATAGCGGATACAACCAAATTCTCATAGCACCTGAGGATAAGGAAAAGACTAATTTCACTTATCCTTGGGGAACCTATGCCTATAGGGTTTTACCGTTTGGTTTGTGTAATGCTCCTGCCACATTCCAACGAGAAGTATTAGGGATATTTTTTGACCTCATTCATGACTATGTGGAGTTGTATATGGATGATTTTGTAGTATATGGTAATACTTATCAGGAAGCCCTAGATAATCTGAAGAAAGTTCTTATTAGATTTCAAGAGATGAATTTATCCTTAAGTCATGAGAAGTGTAAAATGTTATTCACTGAAGGAGTGGTCTTAGAGAATCGTGTTTCATATGAAGGGATTAAAGTGGATCTTGCTAAGATTGAGGTAATAGTCAAAATTCCACCTCCAAAGACTCAAAATGAGGTAATAAGTTTTCTTGGACATGTGGGATACTATCGGTTAATTATTGACAATTTTACAAATATTGTTTCACCAATGTTTGGACTGTTGAAAAAAGATGTTGATTTTATTTGGACTAACCATTGTCAAACCACCTTTGAAACTATAAAAGATAAATTATTTGTTGCACCAATTCTTAGGGGATCCAATTGGGCCCTTCCATTTCATATATCCATTGATGCCTCTGATACTAAAATTGGAGAAGTATTAGGAAAAAAGTATGACCAGCAATCCTATGCCATTTACTTTGTGAGTAAGAACTTGACCCCTGCTGAGATAAACTATACAGTCACCGAAAAAGAATTCTTGGTAGTCGTTCATGCCATCAACAAATTTATCCATTATATCACAAGATATGAGGTATTTGTACATACAGATCACTCTACCATTAGATTTCTCTTGAACAAACCTATTACCAATGGTCGAGTAACTAGGTGGCTCATTTTATTACAAGAGTTCAATATCATTGTCCTTGATTGACCAGGAAAAGAGAATTTAGTAGTTGATTGTCTCTCGCACATTAATCATGAGGATGATAGTATTCCTGTTGATGATATTTTTTCGTATGAGCATCTCTTTTCCATCTCCATAAACACTCCATGGTTTTCATACATGGAAAATTATTTGGCTACTAGAAAATTACCAGCTCATTTGTCACCTCATGAAAGGAGTCGAATTATAACAAAAGTGTTAACTACTCCTGGGTTGGCCATGACCTTTTTTGTATTGAGCCAAACTTGATTATTCTTAGATGTGTCTGAGAAGATGAGATAGCGTAAATACTACGAAGTTTTCATGATGGACCATGTGGTGGGAATTGTTTCGATAAACATACAAGATATAAGGTTTTACATTTAAGTTACTATTGGCCTAACATTTTTAAGGATGCTGCCAAATGTGTGAGAAGTTGCGATAGATGTCAGAGGATAGGAAGACCCACATCAACTGATGAAATTCCCTTACATTCCCAAGTTATGATAGAACCTTTTGAGAAATGGGCCCTTGATTTTGTAGGACCAATTTCCCCCATGTCTCCTAAGAAGAATTATATTTTGGTTTACATAGATTATGTCACCAAGTGGGTAGAGGCAAAAGCCTTGTTTAGGGCTACTGAAAAATATTTTTTTAAGTTCATTTATGAAGATATTTTTACCCGCTTTAGTGTTCCTCGTGAGATTTTCACATACTAGGGTATACAATTTACTTCTAAGCTGATGAAGGAATTAATGGAAAAATATGGGATAAAGCATCGTAAGTCCTCTCCATACCACCCACAAGATAATGGCCAAGTAGAATCAACAAATAAAGTATTGGAAACTATCCTAAAATTGCTTTTCCAATTACACCATAGAGATTGGGATGATAGACTTCCAGAGGCTTTGTGGGCATATCTTACCGTATGGAGAAACACCACTGAAGCATACCCCTTACGAGCTAGTTTATGGAAAACAAGTACTTTTATCGATTGAATTCCAAGTAAGGAATTTTTGTATTGCTACACAGTTGGGATTATACCTAGATGATATCCAAGTGGAAGTAGGATCTCTGTCAAATTTTGTCATATTTCTTTTTTACAATATCTCAGGCTATTATATCAACAACCGTTTGTATTGATATGATAAGTTTTATACTACTGATATAACTTTGTGTGTTTTAAACCTGCTGTGAATTTTTATTTATGTTTATATCCAATGTAATTAAAGACTACTTACACTTAAATGTTCCTTGTAACAATTATAGGTCGATAACAAATGCTAAACACTAGAAGAGGAACAATCATTTGTATTGTTATAGATCGATAACAAAGGCAATAAAAACTAGATGTTATAATCCTATTCATGCACATCCTATCCATGCTCTTGTTGACCATGCCTGATAGAAATCGTCCACTTTGAGTGTTATGGACGAATGTCCATTTTCTATTGGATAGTTTTCACTTACACATGGGACCAGATGGAGTGCCATCTGGAGGACCAGATGGAGTGCCATTTGGAGGACCAGATAGAATTCCATATGGAGGATCAGATAAGGTATTGTATACACTGCAAATGATCATGATATCGTTTAGGTATAATCACTTGAGTTTGATTACACCCATTGTAGTGATGAATTAAATGGTGTATTTTTAAATTTCATTTTATGATCAAATTAAATTACAACTGCATTTTATGATCAAATGTCCAAGTCGAAGACTTGGACATTGATCAAATTTCTTACACAATTTTGTTTTACCTCCAAAGTATAAACCATTCAAATTCAAACTTTGCGCAATTATGATCACACATGGCATTAGTGTATGACGAATGCACCTGCAATTCAACAGTTTTCATAACCATTGCATTAAGGCATGATTCCTCTATCTTGATTGCTCATACCCTATCTATTTTTCTCATCCTCTACTTACTATATTGCACTTGCCCTCTACCCAATTTTTGCCTCCTGCTCATCCCTTTCTCTGTAACCATGCCAAATCATCATGAATCGTCCTCCTACACTGAGCTACTAGCCATTCCAAAGTTCATAGCATGTCGGGAAGTCTTCCTCCATGTGGGTTGGGGACTGTTCCTTGCTAGTATACAGGGGGATGATGATGACGTCTCTCTCCAATTTTCTCTTGGGTTTTATGGGAGATTTTCTCACATAGGTCCTCTAGTCTTTTTAGTCTCCAAAGAATCCATTGCTTCGTCCATGAAATTTCCACAAGTTGGGGATCGGTGGTTCAAACACAATCAACTGCCACACCAAAGTTATAACAGGGTGTTCAAGCCTAAATACAAAAATGTCTCTGGAGCTAAAGGGTATTCGAAATAGTGGATAAAAGATGAATTAATCAACCCTATGATCATAATTACTAGCCTCATTTACTGTGAAGGTAGGTACTCTATAGTTTAAAGCTTGTGATTTTTGTATTTTGTCCCATTTTCAATTCAAAAAAACCCTTGAATTTTCCCTTCTATTTTCTAAAAAGACTCAAGAAGATGTATTCCCAGGTCTACAAAAATTTGTCCAACCCTCACCACAGTTTAATTCACCATGCCTCATTAAATTACTTGTTATATCAGAATTGCAGAAACATAGAAAAACATGGGAAGATTTTCTTTACCAGTTTTCGAATCCCCACCTCATAGTTAAGACAAGCAAGAAATCCATTGATCCAGGGACTGTTACCCCACCTAATCCTCACTCTCCAAAAACCCCAAACCCTTGAGTTCAAACTATCTCCTTATCTGATAAGAAATCCAAGAAAAGTATTGATTCCCCTATAGCCTCATCTGGTAAGAAAATTAAGAAGCCTACTAATAATTCCCAATTACCTTCAATATCTATCGATTCTAAACCCAAGAAACTGCAAGATTCAATTCATCCATATTTTCCTTCGATTCCTACAAAAAGGAGAGGAGATAATCGATTCAGGGGGAAATCCTTTCTAAGAATAACCCGAAGTACGAGTGGCAAGTCCAATATAAAACCTCCAAGTACTTTATATCTTATTCAATTGTCTTCTGACCATGAGAGCCCCCACAAAAAACTTAAAGAAGCTTCTGTAGATTATTTTAAGCTTGATAAATAGGTCAAATATGAACTTATCACACCAAGTCTTCCTTGCAAAGAAATTGTTACTCCCTCTTCCCAGATTCCTACACCTTATTCTAAAATTGATATACCTTCTACATCTATCAAGGAGCCTAAGCCTTACTCTCTTGAGCCATATGATCAATTCCCAACTATTGAGCAATTGAAAAAAGAGAATGCTCAGCTGCTCCAACATCTGGAAGAATGAGAACTATGGATTGAAATTTTCACCATGACAATGATGTCTTGCAAGCAAAAGTAAAATATCTTCAGTGATCGGTCGTTCAGATGACTACAACTAATCCTCAGAATGAAGTTGAAGATTCACAAAAGGCCTAAGACAAATTCCCCAAATCATGAGGGAGAGGAATCTAAATCTAATCTACCCCCTCCTTCACGAGTATAGTTATGTTGGGTGACCCATTTCTGTTGTAGAGGGACCTACAAACTCTTAGACGTGGGAGAAATGTTGATTTGATGTTTTGACTGTTTTTCTGATAACCAAACTTCTTTTTTCACATGGAAGTTATACGCTCTATACTTTTATTTAGCTCTTTTTAAAGGTATTGTCATATTTTTGTAATTATTGTTTTGTAATGATTTTATGTTAATTTATCTTCAATTGAGCAATTACAATTTTCTAACGTTTCTTGTTTTCATTCCATAGTTTGGTTACTTATGCAATGTTTCTTTTAGCCACACATACTTTATTAGATTATGTCAATTAATTCTTGTGGATTTACATAAACTGTTCACTTTATTTTCAGCATTAGAATGCTAGGATCAAAGTTGATTTTGAATTATGATTTTTAATTATATCCTAGTTATGATTTTGAGTTATGATTTTGAGTTATGATTTTGAGTTATGATTTTTAATTAGTACTAGTTATGAGTTTGTAGGATTTCATGAATTATCAATTATGTACAAATTATTTTCCAGTATCAGTGTGATAGAACAAGTGATTGATTTTTAATCTCTTCTGCACAACATTTATAGACCATGCAGATACAAGAACATATAATGTTGTTTTTATGATGGAAAATATTTCTATAGATTTCCTTATCCATACTCTGCATTTCTTTGTAGAAGTTAACATTGAGTTGATTCCACTTGAATTGTCATTAGTGATTAGATTCCACTAATATGTTATTCTCCACCGTAGACACAATCATCATATTTTAATATTGTTACAATACTCTTGCTTTCAGTTAGGTAGATTATTGTAAAGATAAGGTTTATTTCCTACAAGATAAAAGTAATTATGGGTTTTTGAAGATATCTTTTTGTAAGAATAGAGTTCACTTTGTAAAGCTAATTCCAACAGATTTCTCTCTTATTCAAAGATTGCTTGTTCACTCAGAAAGTTGCTTACTTAAATTAAATAGTTCATAGTCCTAGATTGCTTAAAGCTCATTAGTTAAAGGTTGCTTTGTATATTTAACATAGGATATGTTGTTTAAATGGATTTTAGAGTCATATTTTAAAGTAGAACTGTAAATAGAAAAGATAACTAATCCCTAGGGTAAACCATTGTCTTGGATAGTTAATCTTTCCATTAGCTTTTATTTCTTCATTGACTCATACTGTGTCACAACTCTAAGTTTACTTACCCTGGTTGAAAATTTAATTGAGGGAATTAGTACATATAGTTTACCCATCAGGAATGTGTTCACTCCAACATAGAATGACTTGGAAAGGTTTGGGTTTTTACTGAAGCTAATTGTATGAATGGCGCAACCATTGTAAGTAAGACTATGAATGAATAATAAAAGAAGCCAGTCATTTTGGAGGTAGCTCAGTTTGGGGTGAACCACATTGAATCTTTGTGTTCTGATGTGTATGTTTTTATGATGTTTTTTTCTTTCTATGATGTTCATTGTGCACATATAATAGATTCTTAATGTTTAGTATGAATATGTATTGGATGATCTCACACATATGTTGAATGGTTAAGTAGGATGACTATGCCAGATGTTATGGTACTAATATGGTTTTTTGCACAAAATATATGAATGAATGTTAAGTAAACAGTAAGGATGAATGCCTGATATTCCCCCATGACTGTGAAAACTTGGTCCCTATAGTCCCCATAGGTATCTCGGGTGAGACTTCACCTTCTTGTGAGTGATGCCAAAAAGTTCGGTATCTTAGGATTTGTTAGTGATTTAATGGTGTTTATGTTGTCAGGACTGGGATCTACGAATGAGGGGGATGTGGAGACCTACTAAAGAGGATATCAATGACTGGTTGAATACTAAGGAGATCAATTATTTTGTAGATCATAATAATAATTCAAGGATAAATGCAGGGGAATGGTTAGAAAGGTATGTGTTTATATATTTACATGAAATTTTCTTCATTGACTTTCCAAATATTTTAGTAGAACGGATCCATAGATTTGTTGAACATATTGGAAGATATAAAATTGCGGTTTTGAGGAACAAGACCCCTAAATTGATATGAAAGGTTAATGTAGTAGGAAATAAGACATCACATGCAATTGATTACTAGTTAGATAGTGTGCTAGTAGGTTACATTATTGAATTTTCCATAGATTGTACACAGTCATATAGTGCTACTGAGAGAAAATTATTTAAAGGACTGTGGGGAAGATACCTAAAGTCACCATATACGTGGATTAAGATGTTTTTGATTGAAAAAAGAGTTATTCCCATGGAATCTGATTGTTAAGCATATTTTCACACATAGGAGAACTCGGTCCTAACCAGACATGGATAAATTTAAGGATGGAAATTTATTTTGAAATGTAGAAATCTTGGAGAATCTTACCAGTCCTTGATATGCCAACTATTAAATATTTGGAGATATGTTTGTAAAAGTATTCAAATTTCAAAGTATTTTCTTTAGTTTGTATAACATTTTGGTGATTTTTAAGGTAAAATAATTTTATCCTATAGATTTTGGGTGAATAATTTTTAAAATGGTGAGTTTTTTTTTGGGAAAAAATACGGAAAATTAGCCCATGGGAGAAATTTAGTCCCTAAAATTTTCCCTGTGACTAGGGAATGATCTTTTTGTAGATAGGGATGAAGAGAGGGAGTGAGGAATGGGTGGGCGGATAATTCCAAGAGAAGAAGAGTGTGCGACAAACAAAGAGATCGAAATATTGCATAGTGGTAAGATATTTAGACCGAATAAGAAGAGGAATGTGGCTACGAAAGATGCCCAACATAGTGAGATTGAGGAAAGAGACAATGGTGCAATGTTATAGATCGAAGGGAATCTATGCACAAAATAAAATATCCATAATATTAGTCCAATAGAAGAATATCCCACTCAAATCGGACTCTGTGTCGAATGCACGACCCTATGTGCATCACCAAGAACTGAAGTAAGATCATATTATTTTTCAATTGTAGTTAGTGAAGGAAGTAAATATAGTAGTAGAAGTAATCAAAGTAGTGGAGGTAGTACATCAAGTTAGAATAAGTTAGTGTTATCAGGAAATAATATCGCATAGAATACAATGGCAAGGGTAGATCCTACCTTAAGGATGACTCTCTTTCAAGGGATTGGTTCAAAAGACCCATAATGAAATTTTTTCATTTGTGACACAATATGGACCATAAAGAATGCCTAGGATGATGGTGTGAAGATTGCATAGTTGGAAACTAATTTTAGGGATCGCGCACTATTATGGTATATGAAATATCAAAATAATACACATCTGGGCCAGATGAGAACATTATTAGAGGTAAGACAAGCCTTGTTGAAATAATTCCAGAAGCGTAAGTCTTAGTCACAGTGCATTACAAAGCTAAAGGAGATCAATTAGATAGTAAATGAATCAGTGTGGGAATATGATTAGAGGTTCAATATACTAAAGGATTGACATACCTTCCAAATCCCATATGACCAACACATGGCGTGGATTATTACATGATTGTTACGCGCAGGTCCAACCCTTTTACAAGGGCACACACCTTCCCAAAAATAATTTAAGCAATAAAAGATGGATGAAAATGAAAGGAAAAGTTGTTTGTACTTACTTGGTTCAAGTGTGAGGATATTCCTTCCACCATAGCTCCTCGAATTCATGTTTTAAGGAAGAGGTTTTTTGACCTTTGGTTATTTTCAAAATTGCAATGGTTAAAATGAGCTATCCACCTCTATTTATAGATTTGTTTGGCCTTTTTTGGCCCATTTTAGTCCCCTTTTCCCCTTTTCTTGGCTCGGTAACAACTTGAGTTCCCTTTTGAGAGATCTTTGAGCCATTCTAATGAACTTTTTCTTTTGGTTTGGTGTTTTCTTGAGATGGGTTACACTTATATCATCCCATGGTAAAAGTCATTTTTCGACATTTGCATATAAGTTAGGATTTCACCACCCTTCATTTTGCATATTGTTGAGTTTCTCTCTTTTCCATAGGATAGATGCCACAGAAGTGCGACTCATAACCTTTTCTTCTTCTCTAAAAGTATCATAATTAGGTGGTAGAGCCTTCCTCTACATGTATTCCCTAGGTAGACCCTTTGCTACATTTTGGTATCCATGTTGTGAGTCTTCTCCTTAGGATTGGGAGTCATTTTAGTCCCTCCATGATTACATTTTTGAGCCTCATTCTTCTTCATCTTGATGACATGAAATAATAAATATTTATGATACAATAATAAAAGAATGTTTAAACATGCCATGCACATCAATAACCAACAACAATGAATATTATAACATATGAATCTCAGAGACAATAATTAATACACAACAAAAATAAATATATAAGTAGAGAAACACATGACAAAGAGAAATTATCTTAATAAAAAACTCCCCCCTGACATGTATTAGAACATCCGCCACTATTTCATCCCACATGAAATGCACTCAATGCACTGTGCACCCAAAGTACTTATGTTCTTTGCGCATTCTGTGCACTGTGCGCCAAAGGACTTCTCTTCTCTTCACATTCTGTGCACTGTGTGCCCACTGCATATCTGTCTGAACTGTAACCCGTCCACCTTTCAAAAGTTTCAAAATTGTAATATTTTTTGTGATGATTTGAAGGTCCCTAGCCTTCAAAATGTTTCTTTCATGCTATTTGTAAATGCACTCCACTTAGACTCCTTTCCCATATGAAAGGTTAGCTAAACATAGGCACGTAGGGGGTAAAAAGAACCATATTTATCCTCTTTTTCTTTGGTTGCCACATGTATGTCTTGTTTAGGTTGTAAAGGATAAGTTGAGATTATTTGCTATCACATAAAAAAACACTTGCATTGGGACCAGAAATCAATTTTAATCATTAAGTATGCTCTTCTCTCGCACCATAGAGAGATATCGAGAATCAAAAAGGTGGTTAAGGGGAAATTTCATCTCCCTTAACAAAATCTTTAGGAGAGGAAAAATCCCCCCTAGGGCTCCTCTTAGTTTCTTTTTGAAATCATATTAAATTTGTAAGGGCCCATACATGCCCACATGTTGGAAACTTAGGATAGTTTCTCAAAATTTCTTTCTTAGTTTACATCACTAGGAGAGTCTAAAGATCAAAGTAACGGGCCCATACATGCCCACATGCTTGCAATATAGGATTATTTTTCAAGATTTCTTACTATAAACCACATTAGGGAGTTTAAAGGATTGGTAAGAACCCATATGTCCGCATGCTATTTCTTTAGGTATTTTAAAATTCTACAAGGTTGTACCAATGACAGTAAGATAGGTAACCAAGATTTGTAAGGACCACAGGAAGTCCACATGTTGCAAATTCACCCCTAAATTATTCAAATTTGGAACATTTTATCAAGTTTTCACACACAAAGTCACTCCTCACTCACATAATTTCCATCTTGAATCATGGAGGTTGAAGTAGGTTTTCTCCAAAGGAATTTTGAAATGCTCAACTATTTCTTGAAGAAATTATCCACACCCACTTAATTCAAACGAGATTGGTTCACACCCCTAATCTCTCAGCCCACCACATCTAAATTTTTTCTAAAAACTCAGTAAGTTTTCCTCCATAGGAGGTTCCAAAATAAATTTTTTAGTCTAGGTAGGATCTCAGGGGTAGGCATCCAAATAACCCCCCGTTATCTGGTTCTCATATTTTCAAACATTAGAAGTTGATAAATAGGGAACTTTAAAATCCTCCAAGTCAAGTGTTCCTACACCATAAGGCAAGGATATACCCGTGAAGGTTTGAAGGTAGAGGTCCGGTTATTTTGTGTGTCCCCCCCTGAGTCACCCAACTCTTGGAAGGGATCCAGCCTATGACCCATTTCTGAGGCCAAAAGTCTAAATGTCACACTTTGACCGAGGTACCTAGTGGCCAAATTTAGGACATCTACCCAGGTGGCAATTGTGGGCTGCAATTGCACCTTGATCATATTTTGTGTGGCTAATGGGAAATATCGCCAGCTCTTTCTGGATATGCACCCTCTACCCCTCATTATAACTGATTATTTCATCATTCACTAATTCCTCTTCTGGTGGCTTCAGACCCCACTATTGAGTTCTCTTGGAAGGTCCAATACTATTTGAGAGGAAGTATGATATGTCTTTTTAGGGAACAAGCATTAGTTTTCTTTGTTCTCCCACATGGACAAAATCCACCTACCCACATGTATGCTTATTTATAGTTGATTTATGTATGATGCTCATTTGATTACATGCAATTGTGAGATATATTTTGAAGGTCCAAATTATACAAGTCTATTGTTCATTTATTTCTCTCATCACCATTTCCAAACATTCACTTTTCTAGTCGAACATCATTGGGGACCCACAAAATCCCCATTGTTCTAGATGATTTCATAATATCCCTCCTATTTTAGGAGGAGTTACTAGTCTTGCCAACTCACCAGCTCAACCATATCACACCCCTGTGAGTGCCACTATTTTGGGATCATATTTTCTTGGTTCCACTTTACTTGGGTCCAATTCCTAAGGCCATCCATCCACTATCTCTCCTTCACAAGGAAGCGGGGCAGAAACTTCTTCTCAAGGGAGAAGTACAACCCCACCAAATCCCCCTCAAGGGTCAGGTCCACTACCTTCTCACACCATGGATGGAACTAATCCTCCACCACCCCCCCCATGCCATATTTTTCATCTCTCAAAATTCCTTATTTGAGTAAAATCAGGAATGATCCTATATTACTTGACCCCACATGGCCTAATATGCCTACCAAATTACCTTTAGACATTCCCAAATTTGAATGAAAATTGGGAGAAGATCACACTAACCAGGTCATGACCTTCCACTTATGGTTCTCTTCAAACAATATCATGGATGACTCCATCCACTTAAGGTTATTTCAATGAACACTCACGGGTCCATGAACCAAATGGTATGTGGACAAAAAATCAAGGTCTCACATGACTTTTGAATCTTTGGCCAAAGCATTCTTGGTCATATTTGAACTACCACTTCTTCATGACACTGGTATAGAAATTCTCTATGAGTGTAAACAAACCTCAGCTATACACATTGTCGACCACATTCACGATTGACGTCGGCGACGTGGTTTATGTAAAGTAGAAACCACCAAAGAACAACGTCTCGATTGATTTATAAAATCACTCGTCTCTATACTTGCCAAATATGTGGCATCCACCTTCACCCAATCTGAAGAGGAAGCCATCAGTAAGACTCAATAGTTCGACCTCATTTATGCTCAGTCAGGTTACTTATACACAATAATACCTGATGCAACGATACTTGTACCATTTGGCCAGGACAACTATGGGATGTCTCACGCGATGGATGGATTGATTGGTACCACGACACACCCCAATCCATACATTCAACTACCAACTATGTATGAAACACCCCAATATACATCGATATATGGAGGTTCATCTTATTATCCTCCTCCCCCTTACTAGCATCCATATCTTGTTGCTCTTCCTCAACCCATGAGTGGACCCTTGCCGGAACCCATGATGCACCCAAACTCTCAACCAATTTCTAGTTCCCCTTCTACCTCAACGTATAACCTGGGCACTAGTGAAAGACTTCACCTTCTTATATTCCCTATGGATCATTACCACAAAACAATATGTGTTTCCCATTTTCTGGTCCTCCACAACCGATTTCTCCTTCACATGGACAACCACACATCGACGTTAACTTTGTTCAACCCTCTCCCATTCAACAATTTCATACTTTTGAATAGTTGAATATGGAAAATCCATCCCATCTGTCGAGCAATGCCAAGAAGAAAGGAAAAAACTAAAACAGTAATAATCCAGGACCAGGGGGAAATAACCCCCAACCAAACCAACCTTCTAGGGGAAACCAAAATCAGGGTAACCAGAACCCCCAAGGGGACAATAACAACAAATGACAAGGAAGAAACAACAACAACAACCTCTGAATGAGATTTCCTTACACTCTTTGCGGTGAGCATGGCCATTACACTAACCATTTCCCCCAAATTGTGGACTTCAAATGGATGAAAGAATCCATGAACACACCACATACTCCAGCGCCACTTGCCCCTTAGCAAGCCCCACAATAGTATTTGGAAAAACCACCCCCATTAGTGTTGCAAAACCCTATTCCACACCAAGGTGTTATGAATACCCAAAATAAGGTACATCCTTTCCCACCACAAATGGGACAGTATCAAAACCTAGGGTGCATCCACCCTCAAAATCCAGTGGATCGCAATATCCTCGTCACTAGAGAAGAATAAATTATTCTGCAAACGCGCAGTCATCAATACAACGCACCCCTTGAATATACTCCCAAACTATGGAATGATTTACTATGGAATGATTTACTATGCAATTACAATCTCCAGTCCTTTGTCCGGAACTTCATCCAGAATGCGATACAGCACTTGGAGAGTAATGGATTTGGCAGTTATCATATTGACAAGCTTCTATGGGATAATCAGAAACATGGGTTTTGTGCCCACTCACACCCTCCAGCTATGGAACTTGTCACATTCAGACTTGAGCAGTTACAACGACAGCTATTTTGAGTGCCCCAGGTTGTTGGAGGAGATGTGTTCTGTTGATGAAACATTGATGAATTTATGTTTTTAGAGAGTGTCAACCCTTTCAATGGTAGACCTCTCAAGTTGTGTATGCACTCTATAAATACTTGTTGGTGTGTGCCACCAAGAGGACAATTTTTTATATACATATAAACATTATCTCAATTTTTCTATAAACTTTGTTTTAGTGATAAATATCAATGCTATGTTAATTTTGTGACTGTTTTTTCATGTTGAAGTAGTTACATTACCATCTGGGGGGTCCACTAGTGATCTGGGTAGCTTTTGCATATCAATGTATATTCATATTTTCTTATTTGGATTTCATAACTAGCTAGCTTCAAGTTAGTTGTTGAAATTGTATCACTGTGTATACCTTTTCTACTTTGAAGACCACTTTCTAGATTGTATCTGTATTACAGATCATTTATAATCATCTATATGTACTTGTTTGTATTCTGATACCTAAAACTTTGTTATGCAGGTTGCAATTTAATTATTTATAAGTTGTTTACCTATGCGATCATAACTCTTTGTTTCTGTATATAAAATAGTAAATCATTCCATAGTTTGGTTACTTATGCAATGTTTCTTTTAGCCACACATACTTTATTAGATTATGTCAATTAATTCTTGTGGATTTACATAAAGTGTTCACTTTATTTTCAGCATTAGAATGCTAGGATCAAAGTTGATTTTGAATTATGATTTTTAATTATATCCTAGTTATGATTTTGAGTTATGATTTTTAATTAGTACTAGTTATGAGTTTGTAGGATTTCATGAATTATCAATTATGTACAAATTATTTTCTAGTATCAACAAGTGATTGATTTTTAATCTCTTCTGCACAACGTTTATAGACCATGCAGATACAAGAACATATAATGTTGTTTTTATGATGGAAAATATTTCTATAGATTTCCTTATCCATACTCTGCATTTCTTTGTAGAAGTTAACATTGAGTTGATTCCACTTGAATTGTCATTAGTGATTAGATTCCACTAATATGTTATTCTCCACCGTAGACACAATCATCATATTTTAATATTGTTACAATACTCTTGCTTTCAGTTAGGTAGATTATTGTAAAGATAAGGTTTATTTCCTACAAGATAAAAGTAATTATGGGTTTTTGAAGATATCTTTTTGTAAGAATAGAGTTCACTTTGTAAAGCTAATTCCAACAGATTTCTCTCTTATTCAAAGATTGCTTGTTCACTCAGAAAGTTGCTTACTTAAATTAAATAGTTCATAGTCCTAGATTGCTTAAAGCTCATTAGTTAAAGGTTGCTTTGTATATTTAACATAGGATATGTTGTTTAAATGGATTTTAGAGTCATATTTTAAAGTAGAACTGTAAATAGAAAAGATAACTAATCCCTAGGGTAAACCATTGTCTTGGATAGTTAATCTTTCCATTAGCTTTTATTTCTTCATTGACTCATACTGTGTCACAACTCTAAGTTTACTTACCCTGGTTGAAAATTTAATTGAGGGAATTAGTACATATAGTTTACCCATCAGGAATGTGTTCACTCCAACATAGAATGACTTGGAAAGGTTTGGGTTTTTACTGAAGCTAATTGTATGAATGGCGCAACCATTGTAAGTAAGACTATGAATGAATAATAAAAGAAGCCAGTCATTTTGGAGGTAGCTCAGTTTGGGGTGAACCACATTGAATCTTTGTGTTCTGATGTGTATGTTTTTATGATGTTTTTTTCTTTCTATGATGTTCATTGTGCACATATAATAGATTCTTAATGTTTAGTATGAATATGTATTGGATGATCTCACACATATGTTGAATGGTTAAGTAGGATGACTATGCCAGATGTTATGGTACTAATATGGTTTTTTGCACAAAATATATGAATGAATGTTAAGTAAACAGTAAGGATGAATGCCTGATATTCCCCCATGACTGTGAAAACTTGGTCCCTATAGTCCCCATAGGTATCTCGGGTGAGACTTCACCTTCTTGTGAGTGATGCCAAAAAGTTCGGTATCTTAGGATTTGTTAGTGATTTAATGGTGTTTATGTTGTCAGGACTGGGATCTACGAATGAGGGGGATGTGGAGACCTACTAAAGAGGATATCAATGACTGGTTGAATACTAAGGAGATCAATTATTTTGTAGATCATAATAATAATTCAAGGATAAATGCAGGGGAATGGTTAGAAAGGTATGTGTTTATATATTTACATGAAATTTTCTTCATTGACTTTCCAAATATTTTAGTAGAACGGATCCATAGATTTGTTGAACATATTGGAAGATATAAAATTGCGGTTTTGAGGAACAAGACCCCTAAATTGATATGAAAGGTTAATGTAGTAGGAAATAAGACATCACATGCAATTGATTACTAGTTAGATAGTGTGCTAGTAGGTTACATTATTGAATTTTCCATAGATTGTACACAGTCATATAGTGCTACTGAGAGAAAATTATTTAAAGGACTGTGGGGAAGATACCTAAAGTCACCATATACGTGGATTAAGATGTTTTTGATTGAAAAAAGAGTTATTCCCATGGAATCTGATTGTTAAGCATATTTTCACACATAGGAGAACTCGGTCCTAACCAGACATGGATAAATTTAAGGATGGAAATTTATTTTGAAATGTAGAAATCTTGGAGAATCTTACCAGTCCTTGATATGCCAACTATTAAATATTTGGAGATATGTTTGTAAAAGTATTCAAATTTCAAAGTATTTTCTTTAGTTTGTATAACATTTTGGTGATTTTTAAGGTAAAATAATTTTATCCTATAGATTTTGGGTGAATAATTTTTAAAATGGTGAGTTTTTTTTTGGGAAAAAATACGGAAAATTAGCCCATGGGAGAAATTTAGTCCCTAAAATTTTCCCTGTGACTAGGGAATGATCTTTTTGTAGATAGGGATGAAGAGAGGGAGTGAGGAATGGGTGGGCGGATAATTCCAAGAGAAGAAGAGTGTGCGACAAACAAAGAGATCGAAATATTGCATAGTGGTAAGATATTTAGACCGAATAAGAAGAGGAATGTGGCTACGAAAGATGCCCAACATAGTGAGATTGAGGAAAGAGACAATGGTGCAATGTTATAGATCGAAGGGAATCTATGCACAAAATAAAATATCCATAATATTAGTCCAATAGAAGAATATCCCACTCAAATCGGACTCTGTGTCGAATGCACGACCCTATGTGCATCACCAAGAACTGAAGTAAGATCATATTATTTTTCAATTGTAGTTAGTGAAGGAAGTAAATATAGTAGTAGAAGTAATCAAAGTAGTGGAGGTAGTACATCAAGTTAGAATAAGTTAGTGTTATCAGGAAATAATATCGCATAGAATACAATGGCAAGGGTAGATCCTACCTTAAGGATGACTCTCTTTCAAGGGATTGGTTCAAAAGACCCATAATGAAATTTTTTCATTTGTGACACAATATGGACCATAAAGAATGCCTAGGATGATGGTGTGAAGATTGCATAGTTGGAAACTAATTTTAGGGATCGCGCACTATTATGGTATATGAAATATCAAAATAATACACATCTGGGCCAGATGAGAACATTATTAGAGGTAAGACAAGCCTTGTTGAAATAATTCCAGAAGCGTAAGTCTTAGTCACAGTGCATTACAAAGCTAAAGGAGATCAATTAGATAGTAAATGAATCAGTGTGGGAATATGATTAGAGGTTCAATATACTAAAGGATTGACATACCTTCCAAATCCCATATGACCAACACATGGCGTGGATTATTACATGATTGTTACGCGCAGGTCCAACCCTTTTACAAGGGCACACACCTTCCCAAAAATAATTTAAGCAATAAAAGATGGATGAAAATGAAAGGAAAAGTTGTTTGTACTTACTTGGTTCAAGTGTGAGGATATTCCTTCCACCATAGCTCCTCGAATTCATGTTTTAAGGAAGAGGTTTTTTGACCTTTGGTTATTTTCAAAATTGCAATGGTTAAAATGAGCTATCCACCTCTATTTATAGATTTGTTTGGCCTTTTTTGGCCCATTTTAGTCCCCTTTTCCCCTTTTCTTGGCTCGGTAACAACTTGAGTTCCCTTTTGAGAGATCTTTGAGCCATTCTAATGAACTTTTTCTTTTGGTTTGGTGTTTTCTTGAGATGGGTTACACTTATATCATCCCATGGTAAAAGTCATTTTTCGACATTTGCATATAAGTTAGGATTTCACCACCCTTCATTTTGCATATTGTTGAGTTTCTCTCTTTTCCATAGGATAGATGCCACAGAAGTGCGACTCATAACCTTTTCTTCTTCTCTAAAAGTATCATAATTAGGTGGTAGAGCCTTCCTCTACATGTATTCCCTAGGTAGACCCTTTGCTACATTTTGGTATCCATGTTGTGAGTCTTCTCCTTAGGATTGGGAGTCATTTTAGTCCCTCCATGATTACATTTTTGAGCCTCATTCTTCTTCATCTTGATGACATGAAATAATAAATATTTATGATACAATAATAAAAGAATGTTTAAACATGCCATGCACATCAATAACCAACAACAATGAATATTATAACATATGAATCTCAGAGACAATAATTAATACACAACAAAAATAAATATATAAGTAGAGAAACACATGACAAAGAGAAATTATCTTAATAAAAAACTCCCCCCTGACATGTATTAGAACATCCGCCACTATTTCATCCCACATGAAATGCACTCAATGCACTGTGCACCCAAAGTACTTATGTTCTTTGCGCATTCTGTGCACTGTGCGCCAAAGGACTTCTCTTCTCTTCACATTCTGTGCACTGTGTGCCCACTGCATATCTGTCTGAACTGTAACCCGTCCACCTTTCAAAAGTTTCAAAATTGTAATATTTTTTGTGATGATTTGAAGGTCCCTAGCCTTCAAAATGTTTCTTTCATGCTATTTGTAAATGCACTCCACTTAGACTCCTTTCCCATATGAAAGGTTAGCTAAACATAGGCACGTAGGGGGTAAAAAGAACCATATTTATCCTCTTTTTCTTTGGTTGCCACATGTATGTCTTGTTTAGGTTGTAAAGGATAAGTTGAGATTATTTGCTATCACATAAAAAAACACTTGCATTGGGACCAGAAATCAATTTTAATCATTAAGTATGCTCTTCTCTCGCACCATAGAGAGATATCGAGAATCAAAAAGGTGGTTAAGGGGAAATTTCATCTCCCTTAACAAAATCTTTAGGAGAGGAAAAATCCCCCCTAGGGCTCCTCTTAGTTTCTTTTTGAAATCATATTAAATTTGTAAGGGCCCATACATGCCCACATGTTGGAAACTTAGGATAGTTTCTCAAAATTTCTTTCTTAGTTTACATCACTAGGAGAGTCTAAAGATCAAAGTAACGGGCCCATACATGCCCACATGCTTGCAATATAGGATTATTTTTCAAGATTTCTTACTATAAACCACATTAGGGAGTTTAAAGGATTGGTAAGAACCCATATGTCCGCATGCTATTTCTTTAGGTATTTTAAAATTCTACAAGGTTGTACCAATGACAGTAAGATAGGTAACCAAGATTTGTAAGGACCACAGGAAGTCCACATGTTGCAAATTCACCCCTAAATTATTCAAATTTGGAACATTTTATCAAGTTTTCACACACAAAGTCACTCCTCACTCACATAATTTCCATCTTGAATCATGGAGGTTGAAGTAGGTTTTCTCCAAAGGAATTTTGAAATGCTCAACTATTTCTTGAAGAAATTATCCACACCCACTTAATTCAAACGAGATTGGTTCACACCCCTAATCTCTCAGCCCACCACATCTAAATTTTTTCTAAAAACTCAGTAAGTTTTCCTCCATAGGAGGTTCCAAAATAAATTTTTTAGTCTAGGTAGGATCTCAGGGGTAGGCATCCAAATAACCCCCCGTTATCTGGTTCTCATATTTTCAAACATTAGAAGTTGATAAATAGGGAACTTTAAAATCCTCCAAGTCAAGTGTTCCTACACCATAAGGCAAGGATATACCCGTGAAGGTTTGAAGGTAGAGGTCCGGTTATTTTGTGTGTCCCCCCCTGAGTCACCCAACTCTTGGAAGGGATCCAGCCTATGACCCATTTCTGAGGCCAAAAGTCTAAATGTCACACTTTGACCGAGGTACCTAGTGGCCAAATTTAGGACATCTACCCAGGTGGCAATTGTGGGCTGCAATTGCACCTTGATCATATTTTGTGTGGCTAATGGGAAATATCGCCAGCTCTTTCTGGATATGCACCCTCTACCCCTCATTATAACTGATTATTTCATCATTCACTAATTCCTCTTCTGGTGGCTTCAGACCCCACTATTGAGTTCTCTTGGAAGGTCCAATACTATTTGAGAGGAAGTATGATATGTCTTTTTAGGGAACAAGCATTAGTTTTCTTTGTTCTCCCACATGGACAAAATCCACCTACCCACATGTATGCTTATTTATAGTTGATTTATGTATGATGCTCATTTGATTACATGCAATTGTGAGATATATTTTGAAGGTCCAAATTATACAAGTCTATTGTTCATTTATTTCTCTCATCACCATTTCCAAACATTCACTTTTCTAGTCGAACATCATTGGGGACCCACAAAATCCCCATTGTTCTAGATGATTTCATAATATCCCTCCTATTTTAGGAGGAGTTACTAGTCTTGCCAACTCACCAGCTCAACCATATCACACCCCTGTGAGTGCCACTATTTTGGGATCATATTTTCTTGGTTCCACTTTACTTGGGTCCAATTCCTAAGGCCATCCATCCACTATCTCTCCTTCACAAGGAAGCGGGGCAGAAACTTCTTCTCAAGGGAGAAGTACAACCCCACCAAATCCCCCTCAAGGGTCAGGTCCACTACCTTCTCACACCATGGATGGAACTAATCCTCCACCACCCCCCCCATGCCATATTTTTCATCTCTCAAAATTCCTTATTTGAGTAAAATCAGGAATGATCCTATATTACTTGACCCCACATGGCCTAATATGCCTACCAAATTACCTTTAGACATTCCCAAATTTGAATGAAAATTGGGAGAAGATCACACTAACCAGGTCATGACCTTCCACTTATGGTTCTCTTCAAACAATATCATGGATGACTCCATCCACTTAAGGTTATTTCAATGAACACTCACGGGTCCATGAACCAAATGGTATGTGGACAAAAAATCAAGGTCTCACATGACTTTTGAATCTTTGGCCAAAGCATTCTTGGTCATATTTGAACTACCACTTCTTCATGACACTGGTATAGAAATTCTCTATGAGTGTAAACAAACCTCAGCTATACACATTGTCGACCACATTCACGATTGACGTCGGCGACGTGGTTTATGTAAAGTAGAAACCACCAAAGAACAACGTCTCGATTGATTTATAAAATCACTCGTCTCTATACTTGCCAAATATGTGGCATCCACCTTCACCCAATCTGAAGAGGAAGCCATCAGTAAGACTCAATAGTTCGACCTCATTTATGCTCAGTCAGGTTACTTATACACAATAATACCTGATGCAACGATACTTGTACCATTTGGCCAGGACAACTATGGGATGTCTCACGCGATGGATGGATTGATTGGTACCACGACACACCCCAATCCATACATTCAACTACCAACTATGTATGAAACACCCCAATATACATCGATATATGGAGGTTCATCTTATTATCCTCCTCCCCCTTACTAGCATCCATATCTTGTTGCTCTTCCTCAACCCATGAGTGGACCCTTGCCGGAACCCATGATGCACCCAAACTCTCAACCAATTTCTAGTTCCCCTTCTACCTCAACGTATAACCTGGGCACTAGTGAAAGACTTCACCTTCTTATATTCCCTATGGATCATTACCACAAAACAATATGTGTTTCCCATTTTCTGGTCCTCCACAACCGATTTCTCCTTCACATGGACAACCACACATCGACGTTAACTTTGTTCAACCCTCTCCCATTCAACAATTTCATACTTTTGAATAGTTGAATATGGAAAATCCATCCCATCTGTCGAGCAATGCCAAGAAGAAAGGAAAAAACTAAAACAGTAATAATCCAGGACCAGGGGGAAATAACCCCCAACCAAACCAACCTTCTAGGGGAAACCAAAATCAGGGTAACCAGAACCCCCAAGGGGACAATAACAACAAATGACAAGGAAGAAACAACAACAACAACCTCTGAATGAGATTTCCTTACACTCTTTGCGGTGAGCATGGCCATTACACTAACCATTTCCCCCAAATTGTGGACTTCAAATGGATGAAAGAATCCATGAACACACCACATACTCCAGCGCCACTTGCCCCTTAGCAAGCCCCACAATAGTATTTGGAAAAACCACCCCCATTAGTGTTGCAAAACCCTATTCCACACCAAGGTGTTATGAATACCCAAAATAAGGTACATCCTTTCCCACCACAAATGGGATAGTATCAAAACCTAGGGTTCATCCACCCTCAAAATCCAGTGGATCGCAATATCCTCGTCACTAGAGAAGAATAAATTATTCTGCAAACGCGCAGTCATCAATACAACGCACCCCTTGAATATACTCCCACCACTTCAAAAGCATCTCCAACTACATCTGGGAAACCCTTGATGATTCCATGCCTTAACAATGAACCCCCCATTCGTATCCCTCACATTTTGTTATGATGGAATGTCAATAACCCTCAGGCTAGGGAAACACACAATTACAGTTTGGTCGATGATTTGGCATAGTCTCCTACAACCATGTCTGTTTTGAAGGTCCTCCAAACTTATCCAACTCAATGAAAATCCTTACTTTCTGCCTTGGGGGTAGTCGACCTAGGTGATACTAGATTCATCATATTTGATATAGATAGTGGGGAACCTCGTCTCCCTGCTTTGGTAGATTTCTAGATACCAGTCAAGATTCAGAACATCACAGGTCATTGGTGTATCATTGATGAAGGAGCATCCACATGCATCATTTCCAAAAATGTATGGAAGAAACTAGGATCACCTGAGCTAGTACCATCCACCATCACTTTAATAGCTTATGATGGTCGATCATTCTCCATTGAAGGGATCTTTCAAAATGTCCCCATCGAACTTGGGGGAAAAACCATCCTCATCGAAATTGAGGTTATCGATGCCCCACTTGATTACAATATATTTTTTGGACATATCTACATGTACTCTATGAAGTAAATAGCCTCTTATGTGTTTCAGACGATGATGTTCCCCCATAATGGTAAAATCATCACAATCGACCAAGTTTCACATTACGAGCCTAACCACTTTGCCAACATTGATAACATCCTACCTCTTTTCTGCACTAGTTCCAATGCCTATTCACTCATAGATATGGGCCCCATAATTTTTAAATACCCATCCTTTTTGGGGGAATACCATGGAGCACCACCTCTCATACACCCTTTAGCACAAGTCTGTGTCATATATTCTAACAAAACTAACATTGGAGACACCATCCCTCCCACAGAGGCCTCTCCTCACCTTGACATCCCACCAGTTGAAGAAATTTTACCTTAGGATTTGCTTGAGAACCCTACTACACCACTTATCTTTGATTTCCCCCTCCCCCAGGGGAAAATCCCAGTTTGGGAGACAATCCCCCAAGACATCACTCAAATTCCCTTCTTCTACCCCCCACCGTGAGAACAAGCATTTTAGGTAGCCGCAATGATTACCATTCCCAACATGGTGCTCGCTATCCCTGTATGGTATATACATCCACCTGCGATGGTTCCTCAACCATCCCTCCCTCCTCAATCAGAGGAAATCCGAATGCATATTCCAGTACTAAATCTGGTCATGCCATCCTCACCCCCAATTGCTAGCACCACTACTACGACTGGGGGTAGATGGAAAAATAAATATCCCATCGCTCCATTTCCTCCCCGAGTTCAACCCCCTTGCGCACTCTACGAAAGAGAGGGACACCCAAATAAAAGATGTCATTCTCTTCCTAAATTACACAATCTGATTCAACTCCCTCGAGCAACCAAATCACTCACCACTTCACCAAGAACATCTAGTACTACCACAATGTCCCCCACGATAGACAGTAAAGGGCTACAAACCAAATTCTCTTGCACCATCTGTTCATAGTATGGCCATTACACTCATCATTTCCCAACTCTACCTCAATTTTGTCAAACACTAATGATAGTATGCCAGACATTTCAACAAGATATCTATCCACCACCACTTTTAGGTACCCATGTCACTAACATCCATTATGTCTCTACATCAGTCCTCGAATGGATGACATTCCCTTTCTCTCTTTGTGACTCCCTTGTTCATTTCACATACCACTGTCCTTTGATCATTAAATACAGGCATCGTCAAATAACCCTTATTCAAAATTATTTGACCACCTCACCTCATGTCATGCAAGTGACTCCCCCTATCCATTCTCTAGATGTTTTTCACATCACCTCCCCTGAACCTGAGTCACTTCCCACCCCTCCATTGTTCATGGATAGACTATATGAGGATATTCCCCCAAATCCTCCCAATTCTCTCGTTCATTTCCCCTAGGAAATCTTACCCCATACCATAGTTTACCCCCCATAGTATCTGGACATGTGGTTTATGACAAGATATTTGTCGTGACATGGTTGCGATATCCCCTCTATGTCTTCACCACTTGAGGAAAAACACACTGTGACATTCACCCATGTCACCTCCATGAATCCCCTGTATTCCCACATTTTTCACTACGACGGAGATATACTAGAGGAACTCACTACCCCTGATTTCCCATGGAATGCGGTCCATCACATAACAATTTTTCTATCACAGGAAACCTTTGATGCTCCTAGTCAAGCCTCCATATGTTCAATCGAAACCAAAGATTTTATTCCATCAGGTAATATATATTGGTTCAATAACCCTATCCTTACCCCATATTCTTTTGAAGAAGGAAACATGGCCAAAATTTCCCCCACTGTCAAAATCGACATTTCCATCAAATTGGAAATCATAGAGGAAATCACCATTGGTGTTGCATTCTCCCCTGAAGAACTCACAACTTACAAAGTTCTCTTTCAAGAATACCAAGATATTTTTTTGTTGGTCGTATACAGAGATGCCTGGCCTCAATCCATCTATAGTCAAACATTGCATAGTCACATGGCCAGATGTCGCCCTAGTCCGTCAAAATTAGTGCCCACTTCACCCATCCAAAGTTGTGGCTATCAAAGACGAAATTGACAAGTTACGTGTCGTAGGGTTCATATACCCCATTGTGTATACCTCATGGGTTTCCAACTCCATCCCCATTAAAAAAAAAATAGGGTATTATTCGTGTCTGCACTGACTTTCATGATATCAACCATGATTTTCCCAAAGACAACTTTCCAACCCCTTTCATCTACCCAATTATCAATGACTGCGTTGACCATGAGGCATTATCCTTCATGGACGGGCTCTCTAACTACAATAAAATCCAAATCCATTCAGCAGATCAATATAAAACCGTGTTTACTACCCCATGGGGTACTTTTTCTTATCGTGTAATGCCTTTTGGACTAAAAAATGCAAGAACATTTCAATGGGCCATGACTTATGTTTTCCATGATCTTTCTTGCATCATCCTCACTTACTTGAATGACCTCACTACTTGATCCAAGAAACAAATTCAACATTTAGGCAAATTATGAGTTGTATTTTAACAATGTCGCCAGTACAATATCCTTTTGAACCTCCTCAAGTGTGTATTTTTCGTCACCGTCGCACGCCTCCTTGGGTTCATTGTTTCCCAACACGGCATCACAGTGGACCCCCTCAAGGTCCAAGCTATCACATAAATTCCACCACCTAGGAATTTGCGCCAATTGCAGAGCCTACAAGGCAAAGCCAAATTTTTACGACACTTTATCCCATATTACACCACTCGCACACATGGTTTCCTTCGCTTACTATACCATGATATCCCATTTCGATGGGATGAACATTCCCATACCTCTTTTGATGATTTAAAAGAGGCACTATCCAACACCCCTTTGATTAGTCCCCTAGACTATGATCGTGATTACCTCCTCTACTTGTCAACCTCAGTTGTCTCAGTAGTAGGAGTCCTCGTTCAACTAGGGGATGATGGACTAGAGCATGTTATTTACTACATCAGTAAAAATATTTCAGGACCACCCCTAAAATAAAATCATGATGAGAAACTATCCTGCGTAGTTGTCCTCACCTTTCAAAAATTGTGTCACTATATATTTCTTCGCACTACCAAATTCGTAGAAGATTCCAACCCCATGAAGTACTTACTTAGTCGATGACAGATTAATGGAAAATTTTCTTGATGGATTGTCATCCTTCAGGAATACAATCTAGAGTTCTCAACTCCCAAAATAAAGAAATCACTTGTTCTCGCCAAATGCATCATAGCATTTCCCTCAAATGCTAAAGGTTCACCCATCAATACAGATTTTCCAAACAAAAACCTCTTCTTGATCGCCTCGGATGATCCATGGTACGACGACCTTCTCGTCTATCTTCGGACATAGAATTTTGGGTCTCATCTCTCTCAAGATGATCGTCAGTGCATTCACCATCAGACCCCTCTGTACCTCCTCATCGGTGACATGTTTTACCGATGTGGGGTCGATACCATACTCCGTCTATGTCTGGCCATCGAGGAAGAAGACAGAGTCATGAATGATTTTCATATTGGCACTTGCAATATCCACCTCTCAGGTATGTCCACCACCCAAAAAATCATTCGAGCAAGATACTTCTTGCCCACACTATTTCATGATTGCATCCACGTTTTCAACCGATGCAAAAAATTCCATATTTATGAAAACTAATCACAAGCACCACCCACTCTTCTACATCCAATCATCACCACCGACCCCTTTTGAAAATGGGGCATAAACTTCATGACTTGTAACCCTCCATCTAGTAATGGACACAAGTACATCATCGTGGCAGTAGATTACTTCACCAAATGGGCCGAAGCCATTACTACCTTCAATAATAACGTTGACACAAAAATGTTTTATTCAACCACGTAATCACCTGTTTCGGAGTTCCACTACAATTAGTCTATGATCATGGTAAACACTTTGAGAATGATCTATTTGCTGAACTCTCCTCAAGGTTAGGCTTATCCCATGATTTTACCTCCAAATACTACCCTCATTCCAATGGACAGATCGAGGTTGTTAACAAAGTCCTCAAAACCATGTTGCAATGCATTGTCAACAAACATAAGACCAACTAGCATCATATGTTGTTTTCATCATTATGGGCCTATCACACGATAGTCAAAACTACCACTAGTTTTACACCATTTCATATCTTCCATGGGATCGAAGCCACCCTCCCCACCGAGTGTTAAATTCCCACGTTGCGTAGCACCATCGAAATATTACCTGACACTTCTCCAATGGAGTAGTGCTTGCTGACCTTAGATTCACTGGATGAGGATCATCTGTGTTCATTACAAAACAATGAGGAAACTAAAAAATGGTCCAAAGACACCATTGACCTCCATGTCAACCTTCACTCATTCAATGAAGGAGATCTCGTCCTAGCCTACGATATCACTCATGATACTCTCGGTCATGGGAAATTTGAGTTGTTATGGCATGGGCCCTACATTTTCCAACACTGCCTCACTAAAGGTGCATACATCATGGCCTCTCCAAAAGGCTATCCTCTCAAAGAACCCATCAACAGGTTATACTTAAAGAAATTTTACGCCTAAGCGTAGTCATCCTACACTAGACCTTTTCTTTGTACACATTTGTAGAGTTTTTAGTCTTCTTTTTTTTCACCTCCATGCCTTATTTTTGATCTACCATCCGTTTTATTGAAAAAATCATCCTCCATCGGCTTACCACATTGGTTACATTGACAGTGCTAGCCGCTAGACACAAAATCTCACTATGGCTGATTGAGCCCTCTGTAACCCCTCACATGCACTGCTCCACGCCAACGACATATGTTATTGGTCTCCTCACTGAGGCCATTCACTGCCACAATCATCACATTAACATCTTGTTAGATTCCCATCTTGTTTTCTTGCATCTCAACAATGTATACCGTTTCTGCGATCCTTGCCTCTTTTGTAAATACCTGCAAGTTAGACTCTTATCTCGAAACTTTGATTCAATTACATTTACACATATTCCATGACAATTCAATCAAGTAGCAGATAACATGGCTAACCTAGTGTTAGATTGAAATTTATCACATCAATAAATCATCACATATACATAAGTCATCACACATCAGTCGCAACATATAGATTAGACATCATAAACAACAATAAAATACACACATGTAAACATCACAAAGCTCTTAGAAATGTTATTCTATATATATATATATATATATATATATATATATATATATATATATATAGTAAAGTACCATAAATTTTTACAAAATTACAATATATACATTGCTCGTAGCCAAGTGAGCCCCCTCACCCCTATAGGTACAAAATGGGTACCTCCTACCCTATAAAAAATGGGTATCAACTACCCTGTACAAAATGAGCTCGCGGGCCTATATAAATATAAAAAATAGAACCAAAACTCACGGTGCCCCCAGATTGCCCCCACCGGGTTCTCTATCAACAGAAGGCACCCCACCAGCTGGGGGTCCTCCAGGTCCAGGAGGAATTCGACCAGTCATCGCTGCCCCTTATACAACTGCTTGGAGGATGAAGGTCTGACACTCTGTCGAAACACCCATACACTTCTCTAGGACTCTCTCATCCTAAATGTGGGACCACATGCCCTCCAACACACCCTGCAACACCTCCTCAAACCAGTGAAGGATATCCTCCACCCCCCTGCCGACCTCTACCCACAGTGCATGTGATGGCCCCGCACCTAGATCATCGAAACTACGCCTCTATTCAACCCTCGGCTCATCTTCTGGCCTCACACCAACATCATCCCTCCAACATCGCTCTCCTACCTATGGCTCAGCCCGCGACGGTCTCACTAACCCTTGGTGAGATGAATCTTCAACCATCTCCACCTCTCGGCCTCGAGGCCCCACATCTGTAAACACAAAACAAAATATAGAGTCAACATCCATATACATATAAACATATGCTACACTATCCAAATCACAAAACATAAATACACCAATATACCTCTCTAGTCACAGACCTCTCCAAGAGGGAGCTCCATGTTCGGGTTGTGTTGGAAATCCATCCCACCATATGGAAATCAAAGTATGATCTGTGGCATGTGCTGACACACACGCACCAATGTGGTCGTAAAGTAGTGGCCACCCTCTCCCCCGTTTTGTGCCAAAATTTGAGCCCATTGCATTAGTTGTGGCTCCTGTGAACCTGCAGGTGGAAAAAAAACCCTCAAGCGCAACATGGGAACCCTATCCAGTAACCATGCCACCAGGATAGATCCAAACAAAAAATCACTGGAGTCAGCGGTCCGAAACCACTGAATCTTCCCCATCATATTGGCATGTAGCATCAAACCCCAGGAGAAAAATTCACCATCTAGGATCCTCTCCATAATCCTCAACTGACCACCAGTGACCCAGTGAGTAGCTAAGGATCCATATATCCTCACAATCATTGTCACAATGCACTGATGCAAGAGCTCATCCATCACCTCAATGCGGAAAACCGAACCTGACATCAGGTTCAGCCCCATATAATAACGTTGTGCCACATCTATCAATCGCATATACCCTGACAACTGGGGTTCAGTAGGTAGGGTCATTCCCCGAAAGAGGAGCCCCGTCAAAAAATACACATCCTCAATAGCTCAGAATGTCAGTTGTTGCCCCCGCACAATGAAGCACTGCAGATCAGTGCTCCACATCAATATAAGATACTAAATTAGGTACTCCTACGACTTTATCACTGGGAAGTTGAAGAACTTGAGTAGCCCACAGGCTTCCATGAGTCTCTGAACACCAGGATCCTCTCTCACCCTCTCCCAGAGGCGCTCCCAGTCATGCTCCCTCTAGTGGAATGGCATGATAAACTGATCACCTACATTCACACAGAAACCCTTGGTCAACACTCATCATTTATCAAAAGTATCCAAAAAATTCAAACTTTCAAAACCCCTTAGATTCGCCTCCAGTGCATGAATTTCATCCCCACAGGTGCGCACATATGCGTTCCTATTTTTAACACAGTTGCACATCCATGCACAACTTTTTGGTGAAACATCTATGAATCCATGCACATCCTTTCTCTACACAGTTTCACACTGATGTGCAATTGTCTGAGAAACAGCTGCGCACAATGTGCAATTGTAATTCCAACAGGTGTGCATCTCATGCACGCCTGTTTTTCTCACCTACACATCACTATGTGTGGCTATGTTCATAAAAACCACACATCACGTGTGGGAGATAGAATTATACCCACACATCTCATCATGGGTATCCTTCCTTCTCCCATGCATTAGTGGGCCCACCCCTAAACCTAACCTAGTATGACCCCTACCTACCAAATAGAAATTATCTACTTTGCAAGAGGATAGGACCACCAAACTAACTCTCGTAAATACTGGATCAGTCATCTTGAAATCCCTTAATATTTGAAATTCCTCCAAATACTCTCGTCAATTCACTATAGCAATGGGTACAAATGAGGTGGCATTGTGGACCCCACAACCATATATAGTCCCCTTTTCCAAACTTCCACACTCATTTACAGGATCCCAAAACCTCTATTTCTCGATCTGTCTTCAGCCCTGGGATCAAGATCCCTCCATCTACATAGCCACATTCCCTGGGTCACCATCCATGATCGACCCCTAGGGATAATTTTCCTCACATCATGTCTAGGTATGCCTTCTCATGTTCAAAATTATGAAATAACTGTTATATGTTCTTTTTCTTCAGATACTGTCCACGTCGGGTATTTGGTTTTTATGTGTGTAGTTACTTGGTCATCATAAAAACCACAACCCCTTCAGGTATATGTTTGACACTAGCATGTAATCATTCCTTATGAATATCAATTGCATCTCCCAATCATACCCTTTGACATTCACCTTTAGGATCCCTACACCTGGATTTGCAGTACTGTCACCTCTACTTCATTTTTGTACTATCACCCGGTAGCACTCTCCCCCCCATGAGTTGTCCCATTCATAGTTCCCCTCGATACTTTGACCCTCGTGCTACTTTCACCCCTTAGGGATGGGAGCCCCGATAGTCTCATGCATTTCCGAGAATAAGCCACATAATCCTTCTCATCATTTTGATATCTTTCCCAATGGACTCCTAGCTTATCTCATCTCATTTCTATTTAACTATATCTTTGCAGTATCACTAACCCTCCATTTCATCCACAATCAATTTTCCCATCTATAGATTTCCCTCCATCCATTTACCTCATACAGAAACCCACCCATGAGGCCCCCACTCTCCACTAGTTCTCCATGAAAATTGCGCCCTCAAAGGCCAAGCCATCTTGCAATGGGGCACCCGTTTTTGTATCTGTACACTCATCCCAAATTATTCTTTATTTATTTGGTAATTGTAAAAATCCTTTGTTTCCAAAATTTACTCATCTTTTTGTCGTCACCCTTGACGACCTTATTTTTCTAGAAACACAACCCATTTCTCCCTTGGTTGGTGAATCCACTATCCTTTACTCATCCTGACATTGTTCATAAACCCCGAGTATCCCACAGTCCATGTACCCTTAATATCCGAGTTTATCCACTTTATCATGCCTCTGGCACAAATTAACCCTATGTCTAGTCATCCCCCTAACACTAGATATAGTTTCACAGTTGTTACCAATCATCCTTCAAACCTACCCCCAACCAAGGGTGTTCTTAAGTCTCACTGCATCTTGACTTTGTTCATGTTCCCTATCATTTCTTGATCTTATCTCCACAGATTTCATGAAGCCCTTTTCTTCTCGGAGTCGCATCTTCCTTTCTGTCGACATCAACACATTTTCCAGAAGGGAGACAATATATTGACTCTCATTACCTTTACAATGAGGAGTCTTTGACGACACAGGGAGAACCATCATTGCTCTTTGATTCCGTTGACCCCCATAACATTGGACTTCAGGAAAATATCATGTTACGGTGGGTCTTACTATGGGACTATTTCAATTATTTTATACCAACCGAAGACCTTTGAATTTGTCAGGCCATCAATGCCTACGAGTCATCGAAACTTATTACAGGCGTCCTTGCCTATTTTCAGAGTATGTTCACCATCATAATTGTCATCTGTCATTATGAAACCGTCCCAGAGGGCGCTGCAATTATCTACATCAACATACAACTTTAGTTATTGTCTTACATTTTGAGTTACATGACACAAGCATGGGGCATGCTTGCCTCGTTTTTCTATAGATTTTCTTGTTCTCCCTAGATAAAGGTTTGCCCCCCATAGTTTCCCCTCTCCCTCTGAAGGAACACTCTTGCAATTCCTATCAACACTCTTTCTTACAATGTCACTCTCAGTAGAAGAAAAATTGATTTATTTAAGCTATATGTATGCTCCTAACCTCACACATCAGGGGGCATCTGTTATCACTAAAATTTTGCCTGAAACATTGCATGCAAATGGTTACAGAAATACAACAGTGCCAAACAACTATTAGTTCACCTACAGCACCAAAATACATTTCCAAGAGGCAAAAACTATACAATTGGGAAAAAAGTCACATGCTCAATCTCACTAAAGGAAGTGTGCACACAGTGTGTGGGCCAAAGAAACCCGTGGAGCACACAATGTGCCATATGCATGACTGTGTACAAGAAATTCCATGCACCCCTATGAATGATGCATTTATGGTTCTTGTCATCCACTCAACCACTTATGGACCAACTCCCAACTTGATTTGACCCTCAAATCTGAGATGAATCCAAATGGGGGGTTGGTCAAGGACCAAAGGGTGCCCTAAAGGACCCCTTGTTCACACCAAGAACTGGTTGAATATTTAATTGAAGACATGTTATAAATGGAGGCCATGGGTGCACTAATAAATTATGAATTTGATAGTATTGTTATGCTTCCTAAATCCTCCCTTGAGAATCCTCTTTTCTCCTTGGAGCAGTCTAGCAACATTCTAATAGGCCATTCCACTCACCTCTTGAGGGAATAGGCATTGATTTCTTCATCATTTTCTTTCTTTTATACCATTGTAAGAAGATCTCTCCATTAGGGAACTCAAGATCCCTCACAAGGAGGAAGAGGGGACTCATCATCCCTCCTTTCTCTATGGTGTTTTTCCAACTAATATAGTTATCCATTGGTGGCATAATCTTGGTCATTGGTTGATTGTTTTTGGTTCAAAGTTTCTTATGAATTCTAGTTCTATTTCCTTATTTGTTTTTAGTTTGTTTATTTTTTTATTTCATGTTCTTGGATTGTTTAACTCATGCACTAACCTATTTCTTATCTAGTAAGCCCAACTAGACATGCAAGTGCCCTTGGTTTTCTCACCCAAGTGACGAAACAGTCACAACAATAAGTCAAATGGATAAATGGATAAATGAAAAACAAATTAATGATGACAGATTAAGAATCAAGGCATATGCAAATCCTTCATAACCCCCATTAATCCCCCTCTCTTGTGGAATCATAGCCCCCAATTAATCTGGTCCTTACTCGTCTACAACTGACAATGTGTTTAATTTTATTAATGTCAATGTATGATGTTTATATATTATGTCTCTTGGCCCAAAACCTTTCATAATACTCACAAATATGCAATGATACATTGGGGATCAAAATTGTGGTGTTATTTATGCAAGGGTATTTTTCCATCATTGTTCTTCTTGAAGAAATTTTTAGAGCTAGGATTCCATATTTTTATCCCTATAGATGTTCCAAGTTGTCAATGTAACTATGTCGAGGCCTCCCAGGGGCTAAGGATCAACGCGAGCCTTAAATCCATGCCAATAACATATAAATTGTAAAACATTGTGGGTATGTTTTTCTCTCACTCCTACAAAACTCTTGGCCCTTAAACAATATAAGAACCAATATCAAAACATTCAATGTCAAGAGGAATGTCTCCAAGATTTCTTCAAAAAATTTGAGTTAAAGTTGAGAAGGGATGGATTTAGAAGAGATACAAAATAAACATGTGAGGCATATTTACGGTGAATCTTCCATTCTATGGAAATATAACATATTGAACACTTAGGAATTTATCAATTCTAACAGTTGTACCAGATCATTCAATCACGCATCAAACAATAAACATTTTCAAATATTCAAATCCATGGAGGTACTTGTTAGCACTCATAAATTTCTTTGGGTTGTATCAAAGAAAACCCCAAGGTAACTATTTCAACCAACTTTAGATTGTATTCTAACCTATACAACCATATAGGGCTCTCTCATATGTCTAATGACTTGTAATAACTCAAATATTTCATCAATAAATGCATAGAGGCCAGATTCTGTAATAGGACATGTTTATTTTTTGTTTTAAAATGTTTGGTAGGAAAAACAAGGAAAAGGTACCACTGGGCAATGGAGTCAAGGCCTGAATTTCAATGTTATTATAGTCAACAACAAGTTGGTTTCTTTCTGCAGATCTAAGGAAAAATAGGTGTTATTCTCAACAATTAAATGATATGCAATGAGAGATGGAAAGGAGAATAAATCCCACTACACTACAGGCATCTATCAATTGATGAATCTCTAATGTCGCTTTAGAAGAAAGGACACAAAGATTAATTACTAAACAGAGCGTCAAATGAAGATGAATTCTGTAAAAGTAACCATTAACACATAACAAGCATCATCGGTGTGAAAGGAGAATCAAACATGGATGAATTCCTACCACTTACTCTCAAACAATGCTAGCAAAAAAACTTAATCATGGAAATGATATACAAGAAACAAATACTAAACATAAACACCATGATGAATCTAAAATCTCAGAAAGAGGAAATATTTGCATAAACTTCAAAGGAATAAACAAATCTTAATATGTAGTACAATATTCCTCTTTTCCCAAAAAGGGTCCCCTTGTTTACATCAAAATGACCAACTTATATTGAAAAATAATGCCACACTTGGCTGTTAGGTTCAAACTACTACCTCCTAGAATCATGGATCCCGTTTCTTTGAAAGAGAACAATAACTTCAATGGATTTACTAAAAATAGAAAACCCAACTTTTACAAATCATAATTGTAACCGAAATATTCTTTACATTCATTGATCATGATCAAAATTTCACCATATGGTTTTGATGAGTCATCTTGTGCATTGTTGGAAACTTTGTCATCCTTGCACAACAAGTTTGCTACGAAACAATGACCTACAACAAAAGCACACCAGCACAACAAACTAAGAAAATAGGGGTTAAATATGACATCATATATCCCGAATAAAAAAATATTTTCCAAAACGAAGAGAGGTTTTTGTTAATGAACCTGTTCTTGAGAAACTTGTCTCTCATTTTTATAAAAATCTTCTCCAGTCTCTTGGGATCTGTGCCTAAATATGACAACAAAAACAAAATATGAAGAAAAAGGTTGTAAAGATTCATTCGAATATACCCAAATATGACACTTTTTGCAAATATGAGAGAGGTTTTTATTATTTGGTTTGTCCTCGACAAAAATTTATTGGGGATTTTCAAAATTCCTCTCCAATTGGTCAGAAAGTGATCTTGAATTTGACCACTAAACCATTCATTTATGCAGCATGCCCTATAGCCTGTGCATAGTAAAACCCTCTACATGGAAAAACCCTCTGTGTGGAAAAATCCTCTGTGCAGCAAAACACTATGTGCGACAAAATCCTCTGCACAAAAAAATCCCCTATGTGACAAAATACTCTGCGCGAAAAAATCCCATGCATGACAAAATCCCCTCTGCAACAAAACCTTCTGCACAGAAAAATCCTCTATGCGGCAAAATTCTCTTTGCGACAAAATCCTTCGTGTGACAAAATACTCTCCGCGACAAAATTCTCTGGGCATTGAAATCCTATTCGCAACGCACAACAAATCAAATAAGCAAAAGCATTTGTGCAACGAAATTGCACAACAAGTATGATTTTGAAGTTTACAACAACACCAATGACATGGAGTGTCATGATTGTTCCTTCTATAACCTCATGAAGGGTGATGATGAACCATAATACCTTTTGAAATGATATTCACCCTAACCTATGACTCATCTAGGAATTCCTTTATTTTCCCAAGATCATGTGATGACTTTGAAAATTTTGGACAAACCTCTAACTCTAGCTATGAAAATCATGGTGCTAACAGCTGGCTCCAATGGAGATTCCATCCTCCCTATGAGGTATTAAAGAACAATAGAATAGGTGCCTTATCCATTAGGTTGTTCCCAAGCCATATAATGTGGTATGCAACCTGTAATCTGTTTCACCACCAACTTATCTTGCAACTGAACTAAACCCAAACTAAAAATACAAACTGAAAAATGCTGAAAGAAATGCTCGCCATGTTGAGCTTATTCAAACTTCTACCTACACTTGTCTAATCTCTGGGCTATTTGATTAGGTGAAATCAAAAATCCAGTGCAACCATGCAAATGTATTGTCCATAGGTTTAATTCCTTGCATATCTTTGATCAATATTGAAAGGGAAAACCCTCTCAATGGAAACTCATCAAATTCAATATTGACCAAATTTAACAACTTAGGTCCATTCGTTGTTTCCAAATATTTTGCAAAAGGATCTTGAAAAGAAAGGAAACTAATTTTAGGATATTTCACAAGACTGTAATCTTATATCATCCCTCCAACTACATTTATGCTTCCATAAATCTCAAACTGATGGCTGTCATGAAAGGGATGAAAATATGTATTAAATTGTTGCAATGAAACTCATGATGGAAAGAAGGACATGGTTGTTTTGGACAACAACTCATCATCATCTACATTTTCATATTCATCTTCGACCAATGGATTCATTTTGAACTAATAAAACCCTCCATATAAGAAGCAATAGGCTCGTCAAACACATGAGAAGATTGTTGCAATTTGTTTTCAATTTGTTTCATTGAATCAATGTGATTTTACATCAACACACATTCCTCTACTTTAGTGATGATCTTAAAATTTTCTTTCAACAATTTAAATGAAGAAAAGAATAAAGGTAAAGAATTCCCTTCAATTGATTTGGTACTTTCTTGATATTCTTCTATGTAACTGTGATATGTAGGCTGATTGATCTCATTACACTGCTGAAAAGGTACATTTTTTTATAGAGAACATGCAACTGGTTGTTCTAGAAATTCAACATCATATTCATCGTATATAGGAAAATCAACAACATTTGCAATGTCATCTAACATGAAAATCTTGGGACATCAACCTACTCTTCAACAAGCTGATTTGCAAATTCATTTTCTTTACTATCTACAAATGAATAGATAAAACAATCAACCCCATGCTTATCATGAGATGGATCAGAAGCTAAATTAGCACCTTCTTTTTCAATAAATGGAATATAATCCTTTGCAAAATCATTAACATTAAAAACTTCAAGAGAACGTATGATATTATTAACCCTCTACTCAAGATTCAAATCAACTCTTTTTTGTTCATATTCACTATCATGTTCGTTAGCAACCAACTCCTCATTTAGAATTTGTTTACATGCTTGATATTTTGTTGAATCTTTTGAGCATCATTAAACATTTGATGTAAGGACTTAGATTTTCCTTCCATCAGAAAGAAAGACAAATCTGGAGGGAAGGTTGTTTCATAATGGATCATGGCAACAACTTCAGTGGGTTGAATTTCTCTGGGAAACTTGTAATAAATACTGGAAAACCTCCTGCTTAATGTAGAAATATTTTCACTTCTCTTCCTTTTCATGGCATAGAACTATGTAAGATGTAGATCCAAATATTTCCTCTTCCCCCAAAATTTCAAAAGGACATTCTTCAATTCCTCCCATGAGCTAATTGTCTTTGGATGCAAGTGTTTAAACCGTTATTTGGTATCCCCTTTCAAGGATTGAAAGAAGGACCTCATGCAAACATCATCATGATCAATCTCAAACAAATCTATAAAATGTTCAAAATCTTGGATGTGTTTTTCAGCTGTGATGGTATTAGGTTCTCGATCAAACATGGGTAGGTAATTATAGTGATTTGGAAGAAAATTATGAAGGATCTGAGGTAATTTTAAAGGTCTGTATCTTTTTTGAATATTGGAGGGTGTTGGATCAAGTACTAGAGGTGAGATATCATCCTTGATTTTATGAGGCTCATCAAGTTGGATATGGTCATCACATGGCTCAAATGGATGATTTCTATCAAAATTAGTGATACAATGAGAAGATATATATACAAGTTTAAGAAGAGGATATGCAAGTGAAAAATTCTCATGATCACCATTTGAATGCAGCACGTAAATAAAAATTGGCTTATCATGTTCAGGAAAGGATAAAAGTTAATTAATACAAAAACATATTATGTCTTGGAAAAAAATCAACTTTAGGTACTTGTTTTCTCCCATGATGTTCTTTCATACCTTTTTCAATGGATCTCGTCCTCTAGTGGAGTCTCTGAATCACATTTTAAGTTTGATTGGAGTCGCTAGGTGGATATGTACAAACTTCCCGTGTCTAACCTCTTTCCACCATCATAAATCAGGTCTAAACCTTGTCGTTTCTCCCAAAGAAAATGAAACTTTTGGTCCTCGACAACGATGTCAAAATGTTAGCTCTCGGAAATTTCTTTGGGTTATATATAAAAAAAACCCCAAGGTAACTGTTTCAACCAACTTTAGATTTTATTACGACTTATACAACTAGATAGGGCTCTCTCATATGTCTAATGACTTGTAATAACTCAAAGATTTCATCAATAAAGGAATAGAGGTCGGATTCTATAATAGGACAGGTTTATTTTTTGTTTTAAAAGGTTTGGTAGGACAAACAAGGAAAAGGTACCATTGGGAAATGGAGTCAAGGCTTGAATTTCAATGTTATTATAGTCAACAACAGATTGGTTTCTTTCTGCAGATCTAAGGAAAAATAGGTGCTATTCTCAATAAATAAATGATATGCAATGAGAGATGGAAAGGGTAATAAATCCCACTACACTACAGGCATCTATCAATTTATGAATCTCCAATGCATCTTTAGAAGAAAGGACACAAAGATTAATTACTAAACAGAGCATCAAATGAAGATGAATTTTGTAAAAGTAACCATTAACACATAACAAGCATCATCGGTGTCAAAGGAGAATCAAACATGGATGAATTCCTACGACTTACTCTTAGACAATGCTAGAAGAAAAACTTAATCATGGAAATGATATACAAGAAACACATACTAAACATAAACACTGTGATGAATCTAAAATCTCAGAAAGAGGAAACATTTACATTATCTTTGAAGGAATAAACAAGTCTTAATATGCAGTACAATATTCCTGTTTTCCCAAAAAGGGTCCCCTTGCTTACATCAAAATGACCAACTTATATTGAAAAATAATGCCACACAGGTGCCAACTCAAACTAAAAAACAGTAGTCCGTCATTCCCCACATGCTTGTCCCACCCCAAGAAGTGTACCCCTTCTCTGGTCAATAGTCCCTCAGTTGTCGCACTTCCTTTCCGGGGCTTCAGAAATAGGTCAGACAAGTAGTCTCAGAGCCCTATAGCTATAGTTTAACACCTTTAGGAAATCAATTCCCAACAATTCTCTCACCTAGAGAGAAATTTCTCATGGTCCTAACAACCCGCCTCTTCAGTATTCCACGGGCCTGATAACTCGCTTCTTCAGTCCAACTCCCAAGCTAACTAGGTACAAAAACATGTATGGGTACAAATACAGGTTTAGGTACAGTGATAGGAGGGTATCGAGGACAGCTAAATGAGTGAGTCATTGATGATGGAATCCTCCCAAAATTAACTAAGTCTAAGATATAGGTATGCATGTTCCCAACTTGACACTTGTCATGTTGGGAGATACTTTGGCCCACTTGTCCCCATTCTTATAACTTAGGATAAAATAATTATCCATACTTTATACTTTAAGAAATAGTAATATAATATTCCTTTTTGGCTTAATATCCCTAGCTTAGACCTTTTCCTTAAATTTTATCTCCCCCTTTCCCCTAACTAGTGGAGTTTAGTCCCCCAAACTCTTTTATCGTGGTTAGTCTACATGAAACGATGCATTTTATATTAATGATAATACATATAGAAAAATAGGCTTACTGTACTTTAGCATCTAGGCTCTCCAGCCTAATCATCACATAAGCCTTCTGGCTTATAATAAACTGGCTCACCAGCCTATAAAACACAATGTCTACAAAAAGGCTCCCTGGAATCAACATCACGCACACTTAAGTTTGTTGCGTGTGGTATCTTGGAATGTGCATACTTCATCATTTTATTGCATAGTACATGTGCGCACTATACCATGGAAGGTGCATACAAAAATGATATCAAACAACTCACCATATTAAGTACATTTTCATTTACATTTACAACTGGGACATGAGGACCCTGTGGTGAGCCATGATCCCCCTAGAATATGTTGTGATGTGGTAACACACACCAGAGAGTCGCCTTGGCTATAAGACTCAATAAAGTCTCTAGAAATATTCTTATGCAAGAAATCCTTGGTTAGGAAAGATGGATTTCCTGAGGGACTGCATAGCAGAGAAGGGGATGCCTGAGCTTGGGCCTGGAAGGTGAGTGACCATAGGGAAGAGGAGACTTTGATAGTTCTTGATTGGGGTCATCCACACAATGGATTTGTCAAAGGAAAACAATGAGCCAAGTTAACGAGACAGCCATACAGATGCATATCTGTGAACCACATAGATAAGTATTGCACTGGATTATGAAAATTTACTCTTAGATTGAGCAAAAATGAAACTTTTATGCTTGAAATTTCGTAGGAAAACGATGAATGTTGAAGATCTAGAAAAGTATCAGACTATCAGAGAAAAGAAGGTGGTGTTGGAGAAACTAAATGACAAAGGCATGGAAGGAAGAAATCCCAATGGACTTTCTACAACTGGGGTTCTAGAAGCCACAACTCTAAAATTTCCTGGTTGAGTGCACTAGATCCCCGGAGAGAAGTGGAACCGCCTGAGGGACCATAGGGCAAAGAAAAGGGGTTCATTTCTTGGGGTTGTGCAGGGCTGAGAGGGAAGGAGAGCTTATTGGTTGGAATTGTTTCCATAAATATAAATTTTGAAGATCATTATACATGTTTTGGGTTGGAATGCCTATGCATACATGTTTAATTTTAGGCCAGAGTGCCTATGTATATAATATTGGGTTGGATTTCTTGTGAGGATTAAGGCCAGAGGGCCTGGATTTGTATTGTTAATAACATTGGAATGGTGTTGTGCACTGAGGACAATGCCAAAATAAGGGGAGGGGGATGTAACATCCCAGTTCTAACCCTTATGAACTATAATGTATTATGTAAATATGACTTAGGTTGGTGAGCTGGTAAAGTTGAAAAGGGGCCATATTGCCTAGGAAATGTAATATTTCATATACATTAATAAAATACACCACTGGCTCGAATACCGAAAATGAAAAAAGATATAGGGGGATATGATTCCACGAGAGAGGGGGATTGAGGGGCTAAGTCTTTTTATTATTATTTATTTACCCATAATTGATTTTATGGAGAAAAGTGTTACATTACCTTCTTGGGGGAGGCCATATGGTTATTAATTTCCAAGTAATTATATAAACCCATCTTTAGTTTGGGTGGGGGTTCACTTGTTCTTAATCATTCATTGTTACACCTTTTCCACTCTTCATTGTTTTTGGGAGCGTCACTCTTACTGCATTCGTATGCTCTTGTTCTAAGCATGGATATGAATGGCTAAGTGAGGGTGGCTTGGGGTGAAATTTGGGGTCGTTCTTCCCCTGGTTCATTTTCTTCCCCTTGTTCCCTTGTTTTCTTCCTCTTCACTCACTAATTCTAGTTCGTGTTCTCTTGGGATGAGCGTGGAAACAAATGGAAGGAAGAGGAGATCCATCGTTGAATGGATATAATGATTTACTAATAATTATAGGAGGGAATGGATGCCTGTGTGCATGAGATTGATGGAAGTTCAGATGGAACTTTCCACAACTTAGAGTCCTTGGAGTTTCTAGTAGGGAGATTTCCTGACCATTAGCACTAGAGACATGGAGAGAAATGGAACAACCTCAGGGACTGCATGGCAGAAAAAGGTGTTCATTTCTTGGGGTTGTGCAGAATGAGGGGGAAAGAGAGATGGAAATTAGGATTTTTTGTGAGGTTTGGAAACTTGAGAGCTAGTTAGCCATTTGTTGTGTGTTTAGACTTGGCCTAGGACCCATCCTTGTGGATTCATAGCCCTGGTTCGGGGCTGACCTATTGCTAAGAGTAAATGAACAACAATGTCTATGGTTGGGAGGAACATCCTTGGTCTGTAGGCATTTGGTGAACGTTTACTTGCAAAGATAAGTTCTCTCTATGTTTTTTTTGTAATGTTTATTTCCACTATGTATTTAGTTATCTCTCAGATATGTATTTTTAATGTGTTTGTCTATTGGCTATTTGTTGTTAATGGCACGCTGTTTATCTCTTTTATGTTGTGGCATGGATATTATCTTATGCATGTGGTTATTTCATGCTTGATTTTGGATTAAATGTTGCTATGATTCAAGATCCATTCAAAGAAATGAGTCTTGGGACTGCAACATGCCCCGCCTACTAGTGGTTGGGTGTGTTGCATCTTGTTTAAGTGGCACAACCCAGCCAGTGGGTGGATGGGTACATTACGTATTGGTATTAGAGATTTTGGTTGAAATAACGAGTTGATATGGGCTGGGTCTGTTGGTCAGAGTCTCTTGGTTGAGATCGAATTCTGACTATGAAGTTAAAAATCTCAGGAGGAATGGCATTGCAGAATCTACGCAGGATATAGAACGTCAGAGATCCTTTGTAAGGGTTTGAAGGATCGTGACCATCCCTTTCGAATTCATGAGAGATCTCCACTATGGGATCAAGAGAGATCTAGGATCATTGGATTAGAGGGAAGATGAAAAAGGGTCGTATGATGAAGGTGAAGAAAAGGTTAAGTCACAACCGTTAGATCTCATTGGAGAGAAATCGATGGTGGGGAGGCATTGCGAGGATCGGGAAGAAAATTAAATTTTCTACAAGTTGTGAGTCTGCAATCACTCAGGATCATTGATATTGATAGATCAATAGATCAACAGTGGATATCGATCCCACTATAGATGAGGATATTCTCTTTGTGGATATCTACAAGGAAATTAAAGAGTGAGCGACTTGAGTCCCCACAATCACTCATGGCTATTGATATTCAAGTAGGGGCCACGCGTCAGATGATCTCATACTATGGGAGGAAGCAAGAAGAAGATGAGTGAGTAAAGGACTCCTGAAGGTTGAATTTTCAAAGCCCAAAGATTCGAAGTGGAAGGGGATGATGACATCACTTGGAGGTGATGTGGACCCCGAAAGGTTAAGTAGTTTGGAAATTAGGAGTTCGGGAGACTTGAGGAGTGCAAGCGTAAAATCTTTCAAAGCCCGAAATTCCAAAGTGATATGGCTCACTCATATCACCTGCGATGATGTGGAAACATGGGATGTTTTCCATTTTTTAGTGAGTTTTGAACCTGTGGAGGATTGAAATGTCAGTTATAATATGACACATGTCACCCACCTGATTGGGCCACGTCTCCACTTCTAGTATTTCACTATGTGGTGATAGATCATGCAGTTTGGAGAATGGGCACAGAGGAAAAAGATGTGTCAGTTTTCATTGGGTCTAGAACTACCAAAGTGATTCATATGGATATCGGTGGCCACCCACCTTTTCCAACTGGCTCAAAATAGTTTTCTGACAATTTTGGAAATTTACTAATTTTAGCAGTTTTATCTTCCGGGGCTATTTTGAGGGCCTAAATGAATATTTTTATGGATCAATATCCTAAATGATATCCAAAGGAATTATTGATCCCCCAAAATGAATCTCC
>JZKD02S1065650.1:492582-562879 GCA_000966675.3 Picea glauca
TATATATATATATAATGTAAACAGACAAATACATACTATAATTACACAAAATCATACGGAAATGATAGTAAACATATACATGCAGCATATGCAAGCAATACCCATAAATATAAACACAGTTATAAACCATACACACGATAAAGCCTTAAAAATAATCACGTAAATAATAATGCAACATGAAAATATATCACACAATTGACACTTATCTTGGTAAGAATATGACCAACTATGTGTAGACCTTCCACAAACCTCCCATCCTTAGACCACACTACTCACCACTCTCAGTAGTGGTCACCCCCGAGTTGGGACTAAAATCCACCCGGGTAAAGGGATTCCTAACCAGGCTAATCGTTCATAGACAACAGGAAAGACTGTGTCATAGGTGCCAACTCAAACTAACAACCTATAGTCCCTCATTCCACACATGCATGTGCCACCCCAAGAAGTGTGCCCCTTCTCTGCTCAAAAGTCCTTTGGTTGCCCCACTTCCTTTTCGGGCTTTAGCAATAGGTCAGGCAGGAAGTCTCAGAGCCCTGTAGCTGCAGTTTAGCACCTTTAGGAAATCAATACCCAAAAATTCTATCACCTAGAGAGAAATTTCTCACGGGCCTGACAACACGACTCTTCAATATCCCACGGGCCTAACAATCTAGCATAACAATCCACTTCTTCAGTCCATCTCCCAAGCTAACCAACTACACCAATAGGTATGGTTATGGATACAGGTTCTGGTATAGTGATATAAAAGTATGGAGGATAGATGACTGCGTGAGTCAAAAGATCATGGTATGGCCGAATGGATGACTCCATGATGGGAGGAATTATGGATGAATCCCCGAAAAATGAAATAAGTCCCAACAATATGTATGCATGTCCCCAACTTGACACTTGTCATGTTGGGAGGTACTTTGGCCCACTTGTCCCCAACTTTGGAACTTAGGATAAAATAACTATACATACTTTATACTTTAAGAAATATCAATATAATATTCCTTTTTGGCTTAAGCTCCCTAGATTATCCCCTTTCCTTAACTTTAATCCCCCCCTTTTCCTAACTCACGGAGTTTAGTCCCCCATGCTCTTTTATTATGGTCGTTCTATCCACAATGATGTATTTTATATTAATGATAGGGCATGTACATAAATAGGCACTCTGGCCTTTAGCATATAGGCTCTCTAGCCTAATACAAAACATAAGAATCCTATCTTATAATAACTTGATCACCAACCTATAAAACACAATATATACACAAAGGCTCCCTTGCCTAAAAATCCCAGGCACTTAAGTTGTTACGCGTGGTATCCTGGAATGTGCACACTTCATCATTTTACTATGCAGTACATGCATACACTATGCCATGAAAGGTGCATACAACTTGATATCAAACAACTCAACAACTTAAGTACATTTTCATTTACATTTACAATTGGGTTCGACCTAGGGATATTACAATCCCCTCCTCTTATTTATGCACTATCCTCAGTGCATTATGTACACATATACAAAAAAAAATCAAAAATCCTTAAAAGGATGTGGGTATTATGCTCGCATTGCATCCTCATGCTCCCAAGTAGTGTCCTTAGGACCTTACTAGGTCCAGTGAACCTTTACAGGCCCTATGGCTTGATTCAAGAGCTATTTGATTTTCTGGTCCAGAATTTGTACAGGATGCACTTGGAAAGCGTCTTCTTGCTCTACCTAAATAACATTCCAATCAATAACATGATTAGGATCAGGTATATATTTCTTGAGAAATGATACATGGGATACATTATGAATAGACATAGATGCAGGAAATGAAATCATATAATCTATTGGACCAATCCTCTCCAGGATTTCAAATGGCCCATAATAGCAATCTACCAACTTTGAACAATTTCACATCTTCATGGAACTTCTGTTGGCTTTCACTTTCAGGAATACATGTTCCCCAAGTTTAAATTCCCTATGAGTTCTTCCCTTATCAGCATAGCTTTTTTTCCTGTCTTGGGAACCCTTTAAATTTTGTTTTATTTTCAACATTTTCTTCTCAATTTCCTTGAGTTAATCTGACCCAACCACTTCTCTATCTGTTGGGTTATCCCAACTTACCAATGTGTTGCACTTTCTACCATGATTGGTACCCATTGTTATAAGAAAACTCTACCAAGTGTAGGTAGTCTTCCCATTTTGATGGTTTATCCATCACATACATCCTCACCATATCCTCTATCACTAGATTCACCCTCTCTTTTGGTCCATCTGATTCTATATGATAAGGTGTACTAAAATTCAAATTTGTTCCAAATCCATTAAATAATCCCTTCCAAAAATTTGAGGTAAATTTTGGATCTCCGTCAGACACAATTGTCTTGGGTATGCCATGTAATATAGAAATTTCTATCATATAAACATCAACAATGTTGGCTTCCTTGTGAGTGATCTTAACTAGAATAAAATGGGCAACTTTAGTAAGCTTATCCACCACTACCATGATAGAATCATGTTGCTTGTTTGTTCTAGGAAGTTTGGTGATGCAATCCATGGTTACAACTTCCCATTTCCACTCAGGAATGGGTAATGGTTGTAGAAAACCAGTTGGGTGTCTATGCTCATCCTTTACCTTTTGACATTCCAAACATTTGGCAATAAAATCCACAACTTCTTTCTTCATTCCTGGCCAATAATATTGTCTCTTGATAGCAACAATAGTTTTTTGATAACCTGAGTTCCCATCATAAGGTACATTATGCATTTCTCTCAATATCATATTTTTCAATTCATGGTAATTTGGTACATAAATTTTTCCCCTGTACATGAGAATTTCATCATTATCTAGCTTGTATTCTTCAATTTTTTGTTGCAAATTACATTGCTGTAATTTTGCCACTAATTCCTTGTATTGTAAATCTGATTTGGTAGCCTCTATAATTTTTTTTTTCAAATATGATTGGTACATGCTAATGGATGTAGCATGCAATTCATGCACTCTTTTGCTGAGTGCATCACCCCCTTTTTTCTCTTTCCCCTTGATATGCTTTATATCAAAGTCATATTCACTTAGAAATTCTAGCCATCTGCTTTGCCTAGCATTTAGAGTTGGCTAATCAAATAAATATTTGAGAACATTATGGTCTGTCCTCAGCTCAAACCTTTTCCCCATGAGGTAGTGTCTCCATTTCCTCAAGACATGCAGTATGTCTTCCAACTCCAAATCATGAGTGGCATAGTGTCTTTCATGCTCCTTGAACTTCCTTGATTCATAACATATAACAAACCCATTTTGAGTGAGGACTCCACCAAGTCCTTCTTTACATGAATCTGTGCATACAAAGAAGTCTTCATTTGAATCTGCAATCCTTAGTATTGGAGAACTTGTCAATAATTTTTTCAAGTGTTGGAAACTCTTTTCACAATTGAATGTCCACTGAAACTACACACCCTTCTTTTGCAAGGAAGTGATTGGGTGTGAAATATTTGAGAATCCTTCAATAAATCTCTTTTAGTAACCCAGAAGGCCCATGAATGATCTAACCTCTATCAAATTCCTTAGCATTGACCATTCTCTAATGGATTATATCTTATCAGGATCTACTTCTATCCCATCCTCTAAAATGATATGTCCCAAATAATGAATTTGCTTCTGATAAAATGAGCACTTGCTCAATTTGGCATATAACTAATGCTCTCTTAATACTTGAAACACCATCCTCAAATGATGCTGATGCTCTTCTTCTAACTTGGAATATACAAGGATTTCATCCAAAATGACAATGACAAACTTGTCTAAATATTCTCGAAAAACACCATTCATTAACTACATGAAAACAACTGGTGCATTTGATAACCCAAATGGCATCACTGTGAACTCATAATGTCCATACCTTTTCCTGAAGGCGGTCTTGCTGATATATTTCTCTTTAATCCTTACCTGATGGTATCTTGACCTAATATCTATCTTTGAAAATACCTTTTCATCCTTCAATTGATCAAAGAGATCATCAATCCTTGGCAGAGGATACTTGTTCTTTACAATCACTTTGTTCAACTTTCTGAAATCAATGCACAATCTTAATGTCCCATGTTTCTTATTCATGAATAAGATTGGGGAACCCCAAGGTGACACATTTGGGTGTATGTACCCCTTCTTCAGAAGCTCTTCAATCTACATTCGCAACTCCTTCAACTCTGGTGTACTCATTCTGTAAGGAGTCTTTGGAACTGGAGCTTCTCTAGGCATTAAATTTATAGATAAATCAATATCTCTCTTTGGGGGTAGTCCTCATACCTCCTAGAACACATCTAAAAACTCTTCGAAGACTAGATGATCTTAGAAACTTTTCACCTTATCTTAAGGTGTCTCTTCCATATGATCTGCAAATATTTGACACCCTTTTCTGTAACATTTCTTCATCTGCAATGCTAAAATTTCTCTGTTGGTCACTACCCTAGGAATTCCCTACACTTTCTTTAGGTTCCCTTCCTCATCCAAGCAAGTAAATGCCTAGTTATGAAATTTTAGGATAACATGATGTTGGTCCAACCAATCCATCCCAATTAGACAGTCATGGGAACATAAAGGAAAGATTTTGAAATCTGCACTGGTGTTCATTCCATTCATGTCCATAAGACATGACTTAACCATATAATTAATTTTTCTTTTGGCTTCGGTAGTCAGCTGCACCAACCAAGATTTTTCATGTTTGATTCTTGGCAAATGCAAACTTTCCACCATCTTAGGATCTATATAACTATGAGTATCTCCTGAATGAATTAAAATAGCAATGGTTTGATTGTTGACCATACATTCCACTTCAATCATATGTGACTGATAATCTACTTCCTTGTTGTCCATGGCTGCATAGATTCTTGGTACATTTATGCCCATTTCCTCCACTATTTCATCTTCCTATACATTGTGGACAATCCTCACTTTTTCACCTCTATTTGGAAAAACTCTTAACATATGATCTCCTTTACAACCCTAGCATTGAATAGGTGGTTGCCTTGGCCTTTGACCCCCTATCTCAGTCGTTCTAGGTTCTCTAGAAGTTGTTTTTCCCTGAGTATTATTTATGAAGAATGGTGGATTAGATACCTTCTTTCTCAGATCCATCTAGAATTTTTTTTTTCCTTCCCAAGATTTTGGGAAATTTGGCCTTGCTTTTTTTTTATCATATAGGCATTTAGCTCTCCTTATGGTCTCCTCCAACATCTTGGGATCATCATATTATATTTTGTCACTGATGAATGTTGGTAATCCACTCAAATACCCTTGAATCTTAACTGTCTCATCCTTGATGAAAGAGACACACTTCAACAGTTCTAAAAGCCTTATTTCATATTCATCAATGGTCATACTCCCAAGCTTGAATTCAAAGAACTCTTTCATTTTCTTTCCATAGTATCTCTTAGTCAAGTATTTCTTCTCAAAATACTTCTTGAATTCCCTCCAAGTAACACTTTTCTCTTTAATGTGTTGATCCCACCACAAGTTGATCCCTTGATTTGATAGATGAAAATTCTACCTTTTGCATGAGAAGAATAATTATGTAATTGAAAATACTTTCTCATGTCCAACAACCATGTCTCTACATCTTCATCCTTCTTGTGCTCACCATCAAACATAGGATGTTTGATTTTGTTCATTTCTCCTCATAGCTCATCCACCTCAGAACTTTTATGCTTCCTGATAGGGCATGGAATTGAGTTGTTGTGTCATCACTTATGGGAATGCCTTGGGGAGTGATGACGATGTCTACTAACACTTCTTGATCTTCCTTTCCCATCAGGAGACTTGGGACTTCCTGATTTTCTTGAGCCACTCTCCTTATCAAATTTATTTTATATTATGTTGAATCTATGCATTAAATTCATGTTGAAGTCCTCTTGCTGCTCCTTGGATCTCATAATCCTTTCATTATTATCTTTATGGCTTTGGACATCCTTCTACAAATTTTTATTGATCTCCACCATATTCATGTTTTCATCCCTTCCTTCTCCATGTCCATTGGAGTTTATTCCTTCAATGCCCAAATGGACATCCATCCCTCTAATATCATCTTCCTGGATGCAATTTGTTTGTGCATCATCTATTCCTCTAGAATCTATGTTGATCTTGATCTGATCTATTTGTTTTTAACTCTGCAAAATGTGAAGCCAACAAAACTTTGTCAAGCTAACTGTTTCAACAATTTCATGGAAAATACGAACCCTTCTGGTTCAATAATATACCAAAATTATTTCTTCTTATTTCCTGGAAAATTGAATTCTAAGATAAATTTTCTGGGTAGATATTTAAATTCCACTTTCCAACACCTTTCCAACGCCTTCTCCCATGCTCAATTCTGAGTCTTGAGCATAAAGTTATGGTTATTTGAAAATTGCCCATAAATTTTTCTGTTCACCCTTCAACTTGGCGCAACTCTGCGCTGTAATTATGCATCTTTGCACCTAATCCATTGGCTTTTTCATAGGATATCAATTTTTTTTCTTCATAGACATATTCTAGACACTCTATCCAAGTTTCACCTTTTTCTGGGTTCCGGGCTGCTAGTTACAACTTGCTGAAGTTCTAGGCCAATTCATATTTTTGGTCTAGATTGCTACAGGTACCTTCTTTTCAATTTTAAACATTTTTAACATCCCCATAAATTTAATTAAGCACTTGGAGTGTCTTCTATGGTTCAATATATTTCCATTGACTTCTCTTGTGCCTCAATCGAATTCTGGAGCAGAAAGTTATGGCTCTTTGAAGTTAGTTGGGTCTTAAAATTTACCCTCCATTATTTGTGTTGTAACTTTCTCATAAAAGCTTCGTTTGACGATCGGTTTACACCATTAGAAATATCTCTTTGGGATCTTTTATTTGAGATGTAGAGACAGAGTGTACCTTGGTACTCTCTATTCACATTGTTTTTGAGCAGCTAAAAATGTTTTTAAGGGCGTCAAAAATGCAATGCAAAAAAATGACGTTCAAATGATATAAAATGTCGCAGAAAATCATTGGTTTTATGATGTTGTTCACTCTCCAATGAATTTGCACACACAAATTCCAACTTGTACACCAATATATAGCATGTGCAACAACACCAAAAAGTCATTCATGATCTGTGCATCCATAACTATCATGCATCACTTCTTTGTCGTGCCAATAACTAGCGTGCACTACTTTTGTGTCGTGCGCCAATATCCACTGTAGAAAATTTTGGTTCTTGCACTATTACCTGTTGCACACAGTTTTTGTATCACACGCTGATATTCCGAGCGAATTTCACTCTATGCATTGCACCATTCCAAATTTTAGTACACCCTTGTCGTGCAACAATACTCTGCACACACCATTAACTAAACTGTCGCACAATAATATATACCTGCATTGCGCGCACACCAACCAAAATCCTCTGCGCTCTGCCAATACTACGCACACCATGTGTGCTATTATTATGTGTGTGCACACCATGCACCCACACACCAACATTTTTCCAAGCGGCGCCAAAATTTAGTGCGTGCACCCGCACAACAACATTTTTCCGCGTGGTGCCAAAATTTAGTGTGCGCACCTGCACACCAACATTTTTCCGCACGATGCCAAACTTTAGAGTGTGCAAGAGCACACCAATGTCTTTCCACATATCATATGTTTTTCACTGTGCATCATGCATTTTTAATGCACCCACCTATGCACATACATTTTTATGCGCATCAATTCCTCGTGAATTCCGTTGTAGAAATTGGGGCTTTTTTTTCTAACGTTTTCCCCAATTTACCATAAACATTCTACAACTATGAATTTTTTTCAATTTCACCCCGATAACACTAGTTCAACCTCTGCAACAACAAATCATTGTGGTTTGACATTTCTGGAATGGATTTCTCCCAAAATCAATTTACGAATTGAGATTTTTAACCACTAAACTCACTCCATCTATCATGGCTTCACTGTAACATCAAATTCGAGCAATTCCAGGTCTGAATTTGCTAAAACAAATATTAAATCAATAATATCTCACCACATGGCCAAATTTCTTAATTTTCTCATGAATTTAAAAACATAAATTGGGGATTTTCCCAATTCCACCCAATTGTTGTTACCTTTTTCCATGGACGTTCTACAACTCGAAATTTGGTCACTTGGAAATAAATCCTCTGTGAAATTTTGCTTCAACTCAAAATTGCTCAGCCCATCCAGGCTCAGTGTTGAAAAATTAAGCTCTGATATCATATTGTAACATCCCTGACCATCCACTCTAAGGCATTATACAAGAGAGAATGCTTCCATTCTCTGTCAGGAACATACTGTAACATACCCAGTATCCAACTGAGCTATGCCACGTAAATTTTTTGAGCTGCATGCAATTAAAACATATACACATAGAACACTTGTGGAATTATATATATAAAATGTAAACAAACAAATACATACTATAATTACACTGATTCATATGGAAATGACAGTAAACATATATATGCATCATATGCAAGCAATACCCATAAATATAAACACAGTTATAAACCATACACAGGATAAACCCTTAAAAATAATCACGTAAATAATAATGAAACATGTAAATTTATCACACAATTGACACTTATCTTGGTAAGAATATCACCAAGTCCATGTATACCTTCCATGAACCTCCCCACCTTAAACCACACTTCTCATCACTCTCAGTAGTGGTCATCCCCAAGATGGGACTAAAATACACCCGGGTAATGAGGATAATGGTTCATAGACAACAAGAAAAACTTTGTCACATGTGCCAAGTCAAACTAATAGCTTACAGTCCCTCATTCCCCTCATTCCTATCCCACCTCAAGAAGTGTGCCCCTTCTCTTATCAATAGTCCTTCAGTTGCCCCACTTCCTTTCCAAGCTTCAACAATAGGCCTAACAGGAAGTCTCAGAGTCCTGTAGCTATAGTTTAGTACCTTCAGGAAATCAATTCCCAATAATTCTCTCACCCAGAGAGAAATTGATACCGGGCCTGAAAACCCATCTCTTCAATATCCCATGGGCATGAAAACCTACTTATTCAATCCATCTCCCAAGATAACCAACTACATCAACATGTATGGCTATGGATATAGGTTCTGGTACAGTGACAGGAAAGTATGGAGGATAGTTGACTACGTGATTCAAAAGATCATGGTATGGTTGAATGGATGACTCCATGATGGGAGGAATGATGGATGAATCCCCGAAAAATGAACTAAGTCCCAACAATATGTATGCATGTCCCCAAATTGACACTTGTTATGTTAGGAGCTACTTTGGCCCACTTATCCCCAACTTTGGAACTTAGAATAAAATAATTATCCATACTTTATAGTTTAAGAAATATTAATATAATATTTCTTTCCTTTCTAGCTTAATCTCCCTAGCTTATCCCTTTTCCTTAACTTTTATCCCCCCCTTTCCCTAACTGTTGTATTTTATACCCCATACTCTTATATCGTAGTCGGTCTATGCACAGAGATGCATTTTATATTAATGATAAGACATATACATAAATAGGAACTATGACCTTTAGCATCTAGGCTCTCTAGCCTAGTACAAAACATAAGCATCCTAGCTTATAATAAATTGATCCCTAGCCTATAAAACACAACATATACACAAAGGCTCCTTAGCCTAAAAATTGCGCGCACTTAAGTTGTTGTGCACAATATCCTGGAATGTGCACACTTCATCATTTTACTGCACAGTACATGCACACACTATGCCATGAAAGGTGTATACAACATGATATCAAATAGCTCACCAGTTTAAGTACATTTTCATTTACATTTACAATTGGGTTCAGCCTAGGGATATTACACTACTATCTTATAATAACTAGCTCACCAGCCTATAAAACACAACATATACACAAAGGCTCCTAGGCCTCAAAATTACAAGTACTTACGTTTGCTACAAGCGGTATCCTGGAATGTGCACAATTCATCATTTTAGTGCATAGTACATGTTCACACTATACCATGGAAGGTGCATACAAAAATGATATCAAACAACTCACCAACTTAAGTACATTTGCATTTACATTTACAGTTGGGGTTCAACCTAGGGGTCTTAAAAAAAACTTATGAATAAAGTTCATAAATGAAACTATTACTACCCTTGAAAAAATAGCAGGGGAATTATTCAACCCAAAAGGCATCATTGTATATTGATTTGAACCCCATTATGTTGCAAATGTAGTCTTATGTCTATCCTCTGGTGTGATTATGATTTGGTAATATCTTGAGAATCTATTAGTAAATGAACATGTTTCTTGTCCTCTTATATTCTCCAATATTTCATCTACAAATGGCGTAGGGAAGGGATCATGCAGAAAAGCATCATTTAACTTCCTTAAGTCTACACAGAACCGTATTCCCCCTTTCTTCTTCTCCTAGACTACCATAGGGTTTATCCATTCAAATTCTTCAATAGGTTCTATGGCACCAACTTCTAACATCTTATCAATTTGTGCCTTCACTTTCTACTTGTACATTGGATTCAACATGTAAGGTCTCTGTCTTATTTTTATGGTATCTGGATTCAAAGGGATCTTCATCTCTCGAACTTCTCCAGCAACTCCCTTCATCTATGAAAACATTGTTGGAAACATATCCCTATACTCATGCGGTAACTATGTTATTCTTTATACTATATGGTTATCTCAATAGTCCCCAATACTTGCAATATTTTGATTCTCTTATGTTCCAATGTTTAGCTTCTTGATCTTCAGTGGTGAAGAAAAATATTGTTATCTATATTTGTAACTTCTACTTCTCTTTCCCCTTCAACTTCTATAATCTTGATATTGTGTGGGTTTGCTTTTGCTGGATCCTCTTCTACAACGTGGTAATAGTGTAACAATTGTCTCATTGTCTGTCTCTTCTAGTTCTGAAAAGATGTTATAATTTCAACTTATTATTCTTCAAATATCCTATCTCTTACCAACTTTATTGTTGTATCTATCTCTAGACTCTCATGTTCAAATTCAAATGTAATAAAAAAGTTCTACTACATCTCCTCCCAATTTGCAGTTTCTTTGCGATGTTTCAATTTTGTACACACAAATTCCAACTGTACACCCATATATAGCATGTGCAACAACACCACAAGGTAATTAATGCTCCATGCATCCATAACTATCGTGCATGACTTCTTTGTCGTGCCAATAACTGGCGCGCACTACTTTTGTGTTGCGTGCCAATATCCACCATGCAAAATTTTGGTTCTTGCACTATTACCTGTTGCACGTAGTTTTTGTATCACACGTTGATATTCTTTGAGAATTTCACTCTATGTTTTGCACCATGAAAAATTTTAGTACGCCCCCACCATGCACCAATACTCTGCATGCACCATTAACTAAACTGTCATGCGATATTATATACCCACATTGCGCACACACCAACCAAACTCCTCTGTGCTCTGCCAATACTGTGCACACCATGCATGCTGTTATTATGTGTGTGCACACTTTTCAATGCTAAATTTAGCGTGTGCAACCGCACACCAACATTTTTCCACGCGGCGCCAAAATTTAGTGCTCGCACCTGCACACCAACATTTTTTCACGTGGTGCTAAAATTTAGTGTGCGCACCTGCACACCAACATTTTTCCACGTGATGCCAAAATTTAGCATGCGCATTGGCACACCAATGTTGTTTTTCATATGGCATGATTTTAACTGTGCATCATGCATTTTTATTGCACCCAACTATGCACATACATTTTTATGTGCATCAATTCCTCGTGAATTCCGCTGCAGAAATTGGGGTTTTTTTTCTAAATTTTTCCCCCAATTTATCATATACATTCAACAACTATGAAATTTGTTCAATTTCACTGCAATAACACCAATTCAACCTATGCAACAACAAATTGTTGTGGTTTTACATTTCTGGAACAAGCTTCTCCCCAACACAATTTACGAATTGAGAATTTTAACCACTAAACTCACTCCATCTGTCATGGATTCACTGTAACTTCAAATTTGACCAATTCTAGGTTTGAATTTGCTAGAACAAATATCAAATCAATAATATCTCACCACATGGCCAAATTTCTCATTTTTCTCATGAATTTAACAACAGAAATTGGGGATTTTCCCAATTCCTCCCAATTGATGTTACTTTTTTCCATGGATGCTCTGCAACTCGAAATTTGGCCACTTTAAAATAAATCCTCTGTGAAATTTCTCTTCAACTCAAACTTGCTCGGACCATCCAGGATTAGTGTTGAAAAATGAAGATCTGATACCATATTGTAACATCCCCAGCCACCCACTCTGATGCATGCTACAAGAGAGAATGATTTCATTCTCTTGGAGGAACATACTGTAACATACCCAGTATCCAACTGATCTATGCCACATAAATTTTTTGAACTGCATGCAATTAAAACATATACGCACGGAACACTTGTGAAATTTTATATATAAAACATAAACAAAAAAATACATACTATAATTACACAGATTCATACGAAAATGATAGTAAACATATTCATGCATCATATGCAGGCAATACCCATAAATATAAACACATTTATAAACCATACACAAGATAAACCCTTAAAAATAATCACGTAAATAATAATACAACATGTAAAATTATCACACAATTGACACTTATCTTGGTAAGAATATCACCAACTGTGTGCAGACCTTCAACAAACCTCCCATCCTTAGACTACACTACTCATCACTCTCAACAGTGGTCACTCCTGAGCTGGGAATAAACTCCACATGGGTAAAGGGATTCATAACCAGGATAATGGTTCATAGAGAACAAGAAAGACTCTGTCACAGGTGCCAACTCAAACTAATAGCCTACAGTCCCTCATTCCCCACATGGAAGTACCACCCCAGGAAGTGTACCCCTTCTCTGCTCAATAGTCATTCGACTACCCCACTTCCTTTCTGGGCTTCACCAACAGGCTGGACGGGAAGTCTCAGAGCCCTGTAGTTGCAATTTAGCACCTTTAGAAAATCAATTCCCAACAATTCTCTCATCGAGAGATAAATTTCTCATGGGCCTCACAACCCGCCTCTTCAATATCCCATTGGCCTAACAACCTGCTTCTTTAGTCCAACGTCTGAGATAACAATATACACCAACATGTATGGTTATGGATACAGGTTCCAGTGTAGTGACGGGAAAGTATGGAGGATAACTGACTGCGTGAGTCAAAAGATCATGATATGGATGAATGGATGACTTCATGATGGGAGGAATGATGGATGAATCCCCAAAAAATGAACTGATTCCCAACAATATGTATGAATGTTCCTAAATTGACACTTGTCATGTTGGGAGCTACTTTCGCCTACTTGTCCCCAACTTTGGAACTTAGGATAAAATAATTATCCATACTTTATACTTTAAGAAATATTAATATAGTATTACTTTTTGGATTAAGCTCCTTATCTTATCCCTTTCCTTAACTTTTAGCCCCCCCTTTCCCTAACTAGTGGAACTTAGTCCCCAATACTCTTTTATCATGGTCATCCTCAACGCAACGATGTATTCTATATTAATGATAGGACATATACATAAATAGGTATTCTAGCCTTTAACATATAGGCTCTCTGGCCTAATACAAAACATAATCATCCTAGCTTATAAGAACTTGATCACCAACCTATAAAACACAACATATATAGAAAGGCTCCCTGGCCTAAAAATCGTGTGCACTTAAGTTGTTGTGTGCGGTATCCTAGAATGTGCACTCTGCATCATTTTACTGCGCAGTACATGCATGCACTATGCCATGAAAGTTGCATACAACATGATATCAAACAACTCACCAGCTTAAGTACATTTTCATTTACATTTACAATTGGGTTCATCCTAGGGATATTAAATCCCCTCCCTTTATTTATGCACTGTCCTTAGTGCATTATGTACACATATACAACAAAATTTTAAAAAATCATAAGAAGGATACGGGTATTTTGCCTGCATTGCATCCTCATGCTCCCAAGTAGAGTCCTCAAGATCGTACTAGGTCCATTGAATGTTTACAAGACCTATGGCTTGATTCTGGAGCTGTTTTATTTTCTGGTCCAAAATGCGTACCGGATGCACTTGGAAAACACCTTCTTTCTCCACCTGAATTGCATTACAATCAATAACATGATTAGCATCAGGTATATATTTCTTGAGCAATGATACATGGAATACATTATGAACAAACATATATGCAGGAAATCCAATCATATAAGCTACTGGACCAATCCTCTCTAGAATTTCAAATGGCCCACAATAGCGAGCTGCCAACTTTGAACAATTTCCCAACTTTAGGGAACTTTTGTTGCCTTTCAATTTCAGGAATACATGGTCCCCAATTTTGAATTCCCTATGATTTTTTCCCTTATCGGCATAGCTTTTATGCCTATCTTGGGCAACCTTTAAATTTTGTTTTATTTCAATATTTGCTCCTCCATTCCTTGAGTAAATATAGCCCAACCACTGCTCTATCTATTAGGTTATCCCAACTTACTGGTGTGTTGCACTTTCTGCCATAAAGTGCCTCTAATGGCCTCATATTTAGAGATGTTTGGTACCCATTGTTATAAACAAACTCTACCAAGTGTAGGTAGTCTTCCCATTCTAATGGTTTATCCATCACATAAATCCGCAACATTTCCTCAATCACTTGATTCACCCTCTCTATTTGTCCATCTGATTCTGGATGATAAGTTGTACTAAAATTCAAATTTGTTCCAAATCCATTAAATAATTCCTTCCAAAAATTTGAGGTAAATTTTGGAACTCTGTCAGACACAATTGTCTTGGGTATGCAATGTAATCTATAAATTTCTCTCATATAAACATCAACAATGTTGGATTCTTTGTGAGTGAGATTAACTAGAATAAAATGGGAAGCTTTAGTAAGCTTATCCACCACTACCATGATAGAATCATGTTTCATGTTTGTTCTGAGCCGTTTGGTGATGAAATCCATGGTTAGAACTTCCCATTTCCACTCAGGAATGGGTAATGGTTGTAGAAAACCAGCTGGGTTTCTATGCTCAACCTTTACCTTTTGACATTCCAAACATTTGGAAATAAAATCAACAACTTCTTTCTTCATTCCTAGCCAATAATATTGGATTTTGACAACTGCAATAGTTTTTGGATAACCAGGGGTCCCAACATAGGGTACATTATTCATTTCTATGAATATCATATTTTTTAATTCGTGGGAATTTGGTACATAAATTATTCCCCTGTACATGAGAATTTCATAATTATCTATCTTGTATTCTTCAATTTTCTGTTGCAAATTACCTTGTTGTAATTTTGCCACTAATTCATTGTATTGGGAATCTGATTTGACAGCCTCTATAATTCTTTCTTTCAAATCTGATTTGTACATGGTAGTGGTTGTAGCGTGCAATTCATGCACTCTTCTGCTGAGTGCATCATCCACGTTGTTCTCTTTCCCCTTGATATGATTTATATCAAAGTCATATTCACTTATAAATTCTAGCCATCTGCTTTGCCTAGCATTTAGAGTTGGCTGATCAAAAAAATATTTCAGACCATTATGGTATGTCCTCAACTCAAACCTTTTTGACATGAGGTAGTGTATCCATTTCCTCAAGACAAGCACTCTGGCTGCCAAATACAAATCATGAGTGGCATAATGTCTTTCATGCTCCTTGAACTTCCTTGATTCATAACATATAACAAACCCATTTTGAGTGAGGACTCCACCAAGTCCTTCTTTACATGCATATGTGCATACAATGAAGTCTTCATTTGGATCTGTAATCCTTAGTATTGGAGCACTTGTCAATAATTGTTTCAAGTGTTGGAAACTTTTTTCACAATCCAATGTCCACTGAAACTTCACACCCTTCTTTTGCAAGGAATTAATTGGGTATGCAATCTTTGAGAATCCTTCAATAAATCTCCTATAGTATCCCACAAGGCCCATGAATGATCTGACCTCTATCACATTCCTTGGAATTGACCATTCTCTAATGGATTCTATCTTCTCAGGATATATTTCTATCCCATCCTCTGAAATGATATGTCCGAAATAATGAATTTGCTTCTAATAAAATGAGCACTTGCTCAATTTGGCATACAACTAATGCTCCCTTAATACTTGAAACACCATCCTCAAATGACTTTCATGCTCTTCTTCTAACTTGGAATATACAAGGATGTCATCCAAAAATACAATGACAAACTCATCTAAATATTCTTGAAACAGACCACTCATTAAGCACATGAAAATAGTTGGTTCATTTGACAACCCAAATGGCACCACTATGAAGTCATAATGTCCACACCTTGTTCTGAAGAAGGTTTTGCTGATATCTTCCTCCTTAATCTTTACTTGATGGTATCTTGACCTGAGATCTATCTTTGAAAACATCTATGCACCCTTCAATTGATCAAAGAGATAATCAATTCTTGGCAAAGGATACTTGTTCTTTATAGTCAGTTTATTCAACTACCTGAAATCAATGCACAATCGTAATGCCACAACTTTCTTCATCACGAACAATACTGGGGCACCCCAATATGACACACTTGGGTGTATATACCCCTTCATCAGAGGTTCTTCAAGTTTCATTTGCAACTCCTTCAACTCTGGTGTACTCATTCTGTAAGGATTCTTTGACACTGGAGTTGCTCCAGGCATTAAATTTAAAGAGAAATCAATATCTCTCTTTGGGGGTAGTCCTGGTACCTCCTTGAACACATCTACAAACTCTTCCAAGACTATATGATCTTCCAAATTTGGCACCTTATATTTAGGTGTCTCTTCCATATGAGATGCAAATATTTGACACCCTTTTAAATAAAATTTCTTCAGCTGCAATGATGAAATTTCTCTGATAGTCACTACCTCGAGAATTCCCTGCACTTTCCTTAGGTTACCTTCCTCATCCAATCAAGTAAATTCCTTGTTACTATAGTCTAGGATAGCATGGTGCCGGTCCAACCAATCCCTAATTTTTAGTACATTCATGTCCATAAGACATGACTTAAACATCTCATTAACTTTTCTTTTGGCTTCGGTAGCCAACTGCACCAATCAAGATTTTCAATTCTTGCTTCTTGGAAAATGCAAACTTTCCACCATCTTAGGATCTATATAACTATGACTAGCTCCTAAATCAATTAAAATAGCAATGGTTTGGTTGTTGATCACACCTTCCACTTCAATCATATGTTACTGATAATCTTCTTTCTTGTTCTCCAGGGATGCATAGATCCTTGGTACATTTCTTCCCATGTCCTCCACTATTTCAACTTTTTGTACATTGTGGACAGTCCTCACTTTTTCACCTCTGTGAGGACAATCTCTCAACATATGATCTCCTTTACAACCCCAACATTGAATAGGTGGTTGCCTTGGCCTTTGACCCCCTGTCTCAATCATTCTATGTTATCTATAAGTTGGTTTTCCATGAGTATTATTTCTCAAGAATGGTGTCTTAGATCCCTTCTTTCTCGAAACTATATGTAATTCATTTTTTCCTTCCGAAGCTTATTGGAAATTTGGTCTTGCATTTTGTTGATCATATAGGAATTTAGCTCACCTTATGGTATCCTCCAATTTCTTTGGATCATCATATTGTATTTTGTCACTGATGAATGTTGGAAATCCACTCAAATACCTCTGAATCTTAATTGTCTCATCCTTGATGAAAGAGACATACTTCAGGAGTTATAAAAACCTTCTTTAATATTCATCAATGGTCATACTACCAAGCTTGATTTCAAAGAACTCTTTCATTTTTTTGTCATAATATCTCTTAGTCAAGTATTTCTTCTCAAAATACTTCTTGAATTCCCTCCAAGTAATACTTTTCTCTTTAATGTGTTGCACCTGCACAAGATGATACCACGACATGGATGCCTTTCCCATGAGTTGATAGATGGAAATTATACCTTATTCATGAGAAGAATAATTATGCAATTGAAAATACTTTCTCATGCCCATCGACCATGTATCTGCATCTTCATCCTTCTTGTGCTCACCATCAAATGTAGGAGGATTGATTTTGTTCATTTCTCCACATAACTCATCCACCCCAGACCTCGTATGCTTCCTGAAAAGGGCTAGACTTGAGTTGTTGTGTGATATCTTATGGGAATTCCCTAGGGAGTGACAATGATATCTACTAACACTTCATGTTCTTCTTTTCTCATCAGGAGACCCAAGACTTCCTAATTTGCTTGAGCCACTCTCCTTATCCATTTTCTTTTCTATTATGTTCAAGCTCTGCATGAAATTCATCTTGAAGTCCTCTTGCTACTCCTTGGCTCTCATAAGCCTTTAATTATCATCTTTATGGATTTGTACATCATTTTGCAATTTTTTTATGATCTCCACCATATTCTTGTTTTCATCACTTCCTTCTCCATGTCCATTAGAGCTTGTCCCTTCAATGCCCAAATGGACATACATCCCTCTAATCTCATAGTCCTGGCAGTAATTTCCTTTTTCATCATCCATTCCTATGGAATCTATTTTAATCCTGATCTGATCTATTTTTTGTTAACTCTGCAAAATGTGCATCCAACAAAACTTTGTCATGCTAACTGTTTCAACAATTTCATGGAAAATATGAACCATTCTGGTTCAATAATATATCAGAATTATTTCTTCTGATTTCCTGGAAAATTGAATGCCCAAATCAATTTTATGGGTGTATATTTAGATTCCACTTTCCAACACCTTGCAAACGCCTACTCCCATGCTCAATTCTGAGTCTTGAGCAGAAAGTTATGGTTATTTGAAAATTTCCCATAAATGTTTTTGTTCACCCTTCAACTTGGTGCAACTTTGTGCTGTAATTATAAATTTTTTCACCTACTCCATTGGATTTTTATTAGGAGATCAATTGAGTTTCTTCATATACACATTATGTACACTTTGTTCAAGTTTCACCTTTTTCTGGGTTCCAGGCTACTAGTTACATCCAGGTACCTTCTTTTCCATTTTAAACATTTTTAAAATGCCCAAAATTTTAATTCAACTCTTGGACTGTCTTCTATGATTCAATATCTTTCCATCGACTACTCCTTTTCCTCAATCATATTATGGAGCAACAATTTATGGCTCTTTGAAGTTAGTTGGGTCTTATAATTTACCCTCCACTGTTTGTGTTGTAACTTTCTCATAAAAGATTCGTTTGATGAACGGTTTACACCATTAGAAAGCTCTCTCCGGGTTCTTTTATTTGAGATGTAGAGACAAATAGTATTTTTGTATAGCTTGTTCACGTTGTTTTTGAGTAGATAAAAAAGTTTTTAAGGGCCTCAAAAATGTGCTGCAAAAAGATGACGTTCAAATGATATAAAACATTACAAAAAATCGTTCATTTTCTGATGTTGTTCACCCTCCAACGAATTCGCACACACAAATTCCAACATGTACACCCATATATATCATGCGCATAAACACCACAAGGTAATTCATGCTCCGTGCATCCATAACTACCATGCATCACTTCTCTGTCGTGCCAATACCTAACGCGCACTACTTTTGTGTCGCACGCCAATATCCATTGCGCAAAATTTTGGTTCTTGCACTATTACCTATTACGTGTAGTTTTTGTATTGCGTGCTGATATTCCATTTGCATTTCACTCTACTCATTGCACCATGCCAAATTTTAGTACGACTTCACCACACACCAATACTCTACTTGCACCATTAACTAAATTGTCACGCGACAATATATACCCGCATTGCACGCACACCAACCAAACTCTTATGCGCTTTGCCAATACTGTGCACACCACACACGCCATTTTTATGTGTGTGGACACTATGAAATGCTAAATTTAGCACGTTCACCCACACAACAACATTTTTCTGTGTGCCACTAAAATTTAGTGCACGCACCCACACACCAACATTTTTTCGCACGGTGCCAAAATTTAGTGCGTGTCCCCGCACACCAACGTTTTTCTGCGCAGTGCCAAAATTTAGCACGCACACCATCACGCCAATCTATTGTTGAATATCACATGTTTTTCACTGTGCATCATGCATTTTTAGTGCACCCACCTCTGCACATACATTTTTATACGCATCAATTCCTCATGAATTCCGCTGCAGAAATTGGGGATTTTTTTTCTAACTTTTTCCCCAATTTACCATAGACATTCTACAACTATGAAAATTGTTCCATTTCACCCCGATAACACCATTTCAACCGTTGCAACAACAAATCGTTGTGGTTTGACATTTCTGGAATGAATTTCTCCCAAAATCAATTTATGAATTGAGAGTTTTAACAACTAAACTCGCTCCATCTGTCATGGCTTCACTGTAACTTCAAATTCGACCAATTCCAGGTCTCAATTTTCTAGAACAAATATTAAATCAATAATTTCTCACCACATGGAAAAATTTCTCAATTTTCTCATGAATTTAACAACAGAAATTGGGGATTTTCCCAATTCCACCGAATTGTTGTTACCTTTTTCCATGGACGCTATGAAACTAGAAATTTGGCCACTTCGAAATAAATCTTTTGTGAAATTTCACTTCAACTCAAACTTTCTTGGCCCATCCAATCTCATTGTTGAAAATTGAAGCTCTGATAATATATTGTAACATCCTCGTCCACCCACTTTGGGGCATGCTACAGGAGAGAACAATTTCATTCTCTCAGAGGAACATACTATAACATACCCAGTATACAACTGAGCTATGCCACATAAATTTTTCGAACTGCATGCAATTAAACCATATACACACATAACACTTGTGGAATTATATATATATAACTTAAACATACAAATACATACTATAATTACATAGATTCATACAAAAATGACAGTAAACATATACATGCAGCATATGCAAGAAATACCCATAAATATAAACACAGTTATAAACCATACACAGGATAAACCCTTAGAAACAATGACATAAATAATAATGCAACATGTAAATTTATCACACAATTGACACTTATCTTGGTAAGAATATCACCAACAGTGTGCAGACCTTCCACGAACCTCCCATCCTTAGACCACACTACTCATCACTCTCAGCAATGGTCACCCCCAAGCTGGGACTAAAATCCACCTGGGTAAATGAATTCCTAACCAAGCTAATGGTTCATAGACAACAAGAAAAAATTTGTCGTAGGTGTCAACTCAAATTAACAACCTATAGTCTCTCATTCCCCACATGCCTATCCCACCCTAGGAAGTCGACCCCTTCTCTTGTCAACCATCCTTCAACTTCCCCACTTCCTTTTTGGGCTTCAACAACAAGTCGAACAGGAAGTCTTAGAGCCCTATAGTTGTAGTTTAGCACCTTCAGGAAATCAATTCCCAACAATTCCTCACCCAAAGAGAAATTGATCATGGGCCTAACAACCCGCCTCTTCAATATCCCATGGGCATGACAACCTGCTTCTTCAGTCCAGCTCCCAAGCTAACCAACTACACCAACATATATGGTTATGGATATAGGTTCCGGTATAGTGACAAGAAAGTATGGAGGATAGTTGACTGCGTGAATCAAAAGATCCTGGTATGGCGGAATGGATGACTCCATGATGGGAGGAATGATGGATGAATACCCGAAAAATGAACTAAGTCCCAACAATATGTATGCATGTCCCCAACTTGACACTTGTCATGTTGGGAGCTACTTTGGACCACTTGTCCCCAACTTTGGAACTTAGGATAAAATAATTATCAATACTTTATACTTTAAGAAATATTAATATAATATTCCTTTTTGGCTTAAGCTCCCTAGATTATCCATTTTCCTTAAGTTTTATCCCCACCTTTCCCTAACTAGTGGAGTTTAGTCCCCCATACTCTTTTATTGTGGTCGTTCTATGTACAGTGTTGTATTTTATATTAATGATAGGACATATACATAAATAGGCACTTTGGCCTTTAGCATCTAGGCTCTCTGGCCTAATGAAAAACATAAGCATCCTAGTTTATAATAACTTTATCATCAACCTATAAATTACAACATATACACAAAGGCTCCCTAGCCTAAAAATTGCATGCACTTAAGTTGTTGCGTGTGGTATCCTGGAATGTGCACACTTCATCATTTTACTACGTAGTACATGCATGCACTATGCCATGAAAGGTGCATACAACATGATATATAACAACTCACCAGCTTAAGTAAAATTGCATTTACATTTACAATTGGGTTTGGCATAGGGATATTACACTCCTAGCTTATAATAACTATCTCATCGGCCTATAAAACACAACATATACACAAAGGCTCCCTGGCCTCAAAATTACACACACTTAAGTTTTCTACGCACGGTATCCTGTAATGTGCACACTTCATCATTTTAGTGCGTATTACATGTGCACACTATACCATGGAAGGTGCATACAAAAATGATATCAAACATCTCACCAACTTAAGTACATTTTCATTTACATTTACAGTTGGGGTTCATCCTATGGGTATTAAAAAAAACTTATGAATAAAGTTCATAAATGAAAGTACTACTACCCTTGAAAAAATAACAGGGTAATTATTCAACCCAAAAGGCATTACTGTATATTGATATGAACCCCATTCTATTGAAAAAGTAGTATTATGTCTATCCTCTAGTGTGATTATGATTTTGTAATATCTTGAGAATCTATTAGTAAATGAATATGTTTCTTCTCCTCCTACATTCTCCAATATTTCATCAATAAATGGGGTAGAGAAGGGATCATGCAGAAAAGCATCATTCAGCTTCCTTAAGTCTACACAAAATTGTATTCCCCCTTGCTTCTTCTCCTAGAATACCATAGGTTTTATCCATTAAATTTCTTCAATAGGTTCTATGGCACCAACTTCTAACATCTTATCAATTTGTGCCTTCACTTTCTACTTGTACATCGGATTCAACTTGTAAGGTCTTTGTCCTATTTTTCTAGTATCTGAATTCAAAGGGATCTTCATCTCTTCAACTTCTCCTGCAACTCCTTTCATCTATGAAAACATTGTTGGAAACATATCACTATACTCATGTGATAACTTTGTTATTCTTTATACTATATGGTTATCTCAATAGTCCCCAATACTTGCAATATTTGGATTCCCTTATGTTCCAATCTTTACCTTCTTGATCTTCAGTGGTGAAGAAAAATATTTTGAATCTAGCTTTGGACCTTCTACTTCTCTTTCCCTTTCAACTTCTATAATCTTGATATTGTGTGGGTTTGCTTCTATTGGATCCTCTTCTACAACGTGATAATAGTGTAACAATTGTCTCATTGTCTATCTCTTCTAGTTCTGATAAGATGTTATAATTTCGACTTATTATTCTTCAAATATCCTATCTCTTACCAACTTTAGTGTTGTATCTATCTCTGGACTCTCATGTTCAAATTCAAATGTAATAAAAAAATTCTACTGCATCTCCTCCCAATTTGCAGTTTCTCTACGATGTTCCAATTTTGTATACCAATTCCTTGGGATTCCTTCCAATGTATGAATACAGTGATGTGGCCACTCCTATGGTGGTAATAATCTCCATTAAATTATACATATTCCTATATGTTCTCTGGTTTGTCCAATTCCATCATAATTCTCCACATATATGTTCTCCTATTCCATGCCAAATCTGATGCACAGTAATATCTTGCATTAATACCAATTCTTAATCTTCTCCTTATGAGTACCCCAACAACATTCAGGTGTAGCTTTTAGATCAATATCCAAAAATAGTAACCTATGACTTTAAAAAACTTCTAACTCAAACTTTGTTAAAAATTCTTCTAAATCATTCAAACCATAAAAAGTAGGAGGTTCTCTTTGTAAATGTGTTGAACCTGCACATAATAGATCTAGCTAGAAAATACTACACACATTTGTAGAGAGAAATTAAGAAAGAAGAAGCAAGATAGAAAGAATGGGAGAATTCTCATTAACCGTATTCTGCACTCAAAGAGTGAATAATTTACAATATATATAGGATACATGAGTAACTGATGAGCCATAGTGGTGGTCTATATTGATATGGACACACACCAACAGTTACAAAAGTAAATTGCCACCTAGTCTAGTCTCTCAGGCAGTTACAGTAGTGAACTGTCACCTCGCTGAGTTAACTAGTCAACTAGTCTTCAGTTAACTGTCTGAATAAAGAGTAGTGAGTTGGTGATGATACCAATGTTGCATGGTGATAAAACCAATGCAACATCTAAACTCAACTCAACTAGTCAAACTAAAGTGTCAACTGAAAGAGAATATTCTCCAGGTGGAATATTCTCCCCTAAAATATAGGAGACTGGATAATGACTAATTATGACTAATAAACAAGGAATAACCTTAGGAAAAATAAATCCTAGGTGTGTGTGAAGTAACTCCAACACTCTTACCTATGTACCAACCCATATTTGTAATGTCCCCGACCACCCATGGTCGGGCCATGCTACATGAGAGAACTCTCTTGTTCTCTCTGCGGAACATACAGAAACACACCTAGCAACCAACTAAGCTATGCCATATAAATTTATCTAACTGCATGCAATTAAAACATATGCACACACAACACTTGCAGAATATTTACATGTAAAACGTAAACAAACAAATACATTTCATAAATTCATGGAATCAAATTGAAATAACAATAAACATAGACATGCAACATATACAGGAAATAACCATAACCATACGAACAATTATAATTATGCATAGGATAAACCCATAAAATTAAACATGTAAATAACAATGCATCATGTAAATTTATCACACAATTGACACTTATCTTTGTGATAATATCACCAACTGCATGCAGACCTTCCACAAACCTTCCATCCTTAGACTACATTGTTCATCACTCTCAACAGTGAGTCACCCCCGAGCTGGGACTAAACTCCACCCAAGTAAAGGGATTCCTATCTAGGCTAAAGGCTCATGGACAACAGGAGAGACTCTATCATAGGTGCTCACTCAACTAATAGCCTACAGTCCCTCATTCCCCACATGCCTGTCCCACCCAGGATGTGTTCCCCTTCTTTTATCAACAGTCCTTCGGCTGCCCCACTTCCTTTTCGGGCTTCAACAACAGGCCAGACAAAAATTCCTAGAGCACTGTAACTACATTTCAACACCTTCAAGAATCAATCCCCAAAAATTCTCTCACCCAGAGAATTGCTCACAGGCCCGACAACCTGCTTCTTCAATCTAGATCCCAAGCTAACTAGATACACCAACACAAAAATGGCTATGGATCCAGGTTCAGGTATTGTCATCAACATACGAAAGATAGCTCAATGGTGTGTGAATACTCATGGATGATTGATTGGATAGTAGGAATGATGGTGAGAATGATGGATGAATGATGGAAAATATGATAGGAAATGAACTAAGTCCCAACAATATGTATGCATGTCCCCAACTTGACACTTGTCATGTTGGGAGCTACTTTGGCCCACTTGTACCCAACTTTAGAACTTAGGATAAAATAATTATCCATACTTTATGATTTAAGAAATATTAATATAATATTCCTTTTTGGCTTAAGCTCTCTATCTTAGCCCCTCTCTTTCCCTAACTAGTGGAGTTTAGTCCTCCATCTCTTTTATCATGGTCAGTCTACGCGCAATGATGCATTTTATATTAATTATGAGACATATACAAAAATAGGTGCACTGGCCTTTAACATCTAGGCTCTCCAACCTAATCAAAACATAAGCATCCTAACTTATAATAACTATCTCACTAGCCTATAAACATAGGATATACATGAAGGATCCTTAGCCTCAATATCACATGCACTCAAGTTGCTATGCATGATATCTAGGAATGTGCACACTTCCTCATTTTACTATACAGTACATGCACACACTATGCCATGAAATGTGCATATAGAATGATATCAAGACAACTCACTAGCTTAAGTACATTTTCATTTACATTTAAAATTGGGTTTAGCCTTAGGGATATTACAATCCCCTCCCCTTATTTATGCACTGTCCTCAATGGATCATGTACCCATGTACAACAAAATTTCAAAAATCCTCGAAAAGATGCGGGTATTCTGCCTACATTGCATCCTCATGCTCCCAAGTAGCATCCTCAGGACCATTCTAGGTCCATTGGAACTTTACAAGCCCTATGGCGTGATTCCGGAGCTGTTTGATTTTCCAGTCCAGTATGTGCACCGGATGCACTTGAAAAGCGCCTTTTTGCTCCACCTGAATCACATTCCAATCAATAACATGATTAACATCAGGTATATATTTCTTGAGCAATGATACATGGAATACATTATGAATAGACATAGATGCAGGAAATGCAATCATAATAAGCAACCAAACCAATCCTCTCTAGGATTTCAAATGGCCCACAATAGCGAGCTACCAAATTTGAACAATTTCCCAACTTCAAGGAACTTATGTTGGCTTTCACTTTCAAGAATACATGATCACCCACTTTAAATTCCCTATGATTTCTGCCCTTATCAGCATATCTTTTCTGCCTATCTTGGGTAGCCTTTAAATTTTTCTTTATTTTTATCATTTTCTCCTCCATTTCCCTGAGCAAATATGGTCCAACCACTTCTTTGTCTGCAAGGTTATCTCAGCTTACTGGTGTGTTGCACTTTCTACCATAAAGTGCCTCAAATGGGCTCATGTTTAGAGATTCTTGGTACCCATTGTTGTAAGAAAAATCTACCAACTGTAGGTAGTATTCCCATTTTAATGGTTTATCCATCACATACATCCTCAACATATCATCAATCACTTGATTCACCCTTTCTGTTTGTCCATCTAATTCTAGATGATAAGTTGTGCTAAAATTCAAATTTGTTCCAAATCCATTAAATAATCCTTTCCAAAATTTCGAGGTAAATTTTGGATCTCTATCAGACACAATTGTCTTTGTTATGCCATGTAATCTAGCAATTTTCTTCATATAAACATTATCAATGTTGGCTTCCTTGTGAGTGAGCTTAACTGGAATAAAATTGGCATCTTCAGTAAGCTTATCCACCACTACCATGATAGAATCATGTTGCTTGTTTGTTCTGGGAAGTTTGGGGATGAAATCCATTGTTACAACTTCCCACTTCCACTCAAGAATGGATAATGGTTGTAGCAAACCAACTGGGTGCCTATGCTCAACCTTTACTTTTGGACATTCCAAACATCTGGCAATAAAATATGCAACTTCTTTCTTCATGCCTGGCCAATAATATTGGCTCTTGATAGTTGCAATAGTTTTATGATATCTTGGGTGCCCATCATAAGGCACATTATGCATTTCTCTCAATATCAAATTTTTCAACTCCTAGGAATTTGGTACGTAAATTATTCCCTTGTACATGAGAATTTCAGATCATTAACTAGCTTGTATTCTTCAACTTTCTGTTGCAAAATACCTTGCTATAATTTTGCCACTAATTCCTTTTATTGCAAATATTATTTGGAAGCCTCTATCATTCTATATTTTAAATCTGATTGGTACATGCTAATGGTTGTAGCATGCATTTCATGCACTCATCTGCTAAGTGAATCAACCACTTTGTTCTCTTTCCCCTTGATATGCTTTATATCAAAGTCATATTCGCTCATACATTCTAACCATCTGCTTTTCCTAGCATTTAGAGTTGGCTGATCAAATAAATATTTCATACCATTGTGGTCTATCCTCAACTCAAACCTTTTCCCCATGAGGTAGTGTCTCCATTTCCTCAAGGCATGCACTATGGCTTCCAACTCCAAATCATGAGTGCCATAGCTTCTTTCATTCTCCTTCAACTTCCTTGATTCATAACATATAACAAACCTATTTTGACTAGGGACTCCACCAAGTCCATCTTTACATGCATTTGTCCATACAATGAAGTCTTCATTTGGGTCTACAATCCTTAGTACTGGAGCACTTGCCAATAATTGTTTCAAGTATTGGAAACTCTTTTCACAATCCAATGTCCACTAAAACTCCACACCCTTTCTTTGCAAGGAAGTGATTGGGTGTACAATCTTTGAGAATCCTTCAATAAATCTTATGTAGCATCTGAAAAGAACCATGAATGATCTCACCTTTGTCACATTCTTTGGTACTGCCCATTCTCTAATGGCTTCTATCTTATCTGGATCCACTGCTATCCCATCCTTTGAAATGATATGCCCCAAATAATTAATTTTCTTTTGATAAAATGAGCACTTGCTCAACATGGCATACAATTGATTCTCCCTTAACACTTGCAACACCATCCTCAAATGATGTTCATGCTCTTCTTCTGACTTGGAATATACAATAATGTTATCCAAAAAGACAATGACAAACTTGTCTAAATATTCTCGGAAAACACCATTCATTAAGCACATGAAAACAACCGGTGCATATGACAACCCAAATGGAACCACTGTGAACTCATAATGACCATACCTTGTCCTGAAGGTGATATTTTTTATATCTTCCCCTTTAATCCTTACCTGATGGTATCCTGACCTGAGATATATCTTTGAAAATATCTTTGCATCCTTTAATTGATCAAAAAGATCATCGATCCTTGGAAGAGGATACTTGTTCTTAACAGTCACTTTATTAAACTGCCTGAAATCAATTCACAATATTAAGGTTCCATATTTCTTCTTCATGAACAATACCGGCGCACCCCAAGTTGACACACTTGGGCTTATATACCCCTTCTTTAGAATCTCTTCAAGTTGCATTTGTAACTCTTTCAGTTCTGGTGTACTCATTCTGTAAGGAGTCTTTGAAAATCAAGTTTCTCCAGGCATTAAATTTATAGAGAAATCAATATCTACCTTTGGGGGTAGTCCTGGTACCTCCTTGAACACATCTTCAAATTCTTCCAAGATTGCATGATCTTCCAAATTTGGCACCTTATCTCTAGGTGTCTCTTCCATATGTGCTGCAAATATTTGACATCCTTTCCTGTAACATTTCTTCAGTTACAATGCTGAAATTTCTCTAATGGTTACTTCCCTGGGAATTCCTTGCACTTTCCTTAGTTTCCCTTCCTCATCCAAGCAAGTAAATGATTTTTTATGATAGTCTAAGAGAGAATGATGTTGTTCCAACCAATCCATGCCAATTAGACAGTCATAGGAACCTAAAGGCAAGATGTTCAAATCGGCCTTGGTGTTCATCCCATTCATGTCCATAAGACATGACTTAACCATCTCATTAAATTTTATTTTGGGTCCTGTAGCCATCTACACCAACCAAGATTTCTCATGATTACTCTTTGGCAAGTGCAAACTTTCCACCATCTTAGGATCTATATAACTATGACTATCTCCTAAATCAATTAAAATAGCAATGGTTTGGTTGTTGATCATACCTTCCACTTCAATCATATGTGATTGATACTCTACTTGCTCATTGTCTAGGGCTGCATAGATCCTTGACACATTTCTTCCCATGTCCTCCACTGTTTCATCTTGTTGTACATTGTGAACAATCCTCCCCTTTTCACCTCTATGAGGACAATCTCTGAACATGTGATCCCCTTTACAACCCCAACATTGAATAGGTAGTTTCCTTGGCCTTTGACCCCCTGTTTCAATCGTTATGGGCTCTCTATGAGTTTTTTGTCCCTGTGGATTATTTATGAAGAATGGTGGCTTAGCTCCCTTCTTCCTCTAATCCACCTTGAATTTCCTTTTGTCTTCCCAAGCTTTTTGGGAAGTTGGCCTTGCTTTTTTCTGATCATATAGGCATTTAGCTTGCCTTATGGTATCTTCCAATGTCTTGGGATCATAATATTGTATTTTATCACTGATAAATGATGGCAATCCACTCAAATAACTTTGAATCTTAACTATCTCATCCTTGATGAAAGATACATACTTCAACAGTTCTGAGAATCTTCTCTCATATTCATCTATTGACATACTCCCAAGCTTGAGTTCAAATAACTCTTTCATTTTCTTGTCTTAGTATCTTTTAGTCAAGTATTTCTTCTCAAAATACTTCTTGAATTCCCTCCAAGTAACACTTTTCTCTTTAATGTGTTGCACTTCCACAAGCTGATCCCACCACATGGATGCCTTTCCCTTGAGTTTATAGATGGAAATTCTACCTTCTACATGAAAAGAATAATTATGCAATTGAAAATACTTTCTCATGCCCAACAACCATGTTTTTTCATTTTCATCCTTTTTGTGCTCACCATCAAATGTAGGAGGTTTGATTTTGTTCATTTCTCCTTGCAATTCATCCACCCCAGACCTCTCATGATTTCTGACAGGGGATGGAAATGAGTTGTTGTGTGATCTATTATTGGAATTCCTCAGGGAGTGGTGGTGATGCCTGCTAACCCTTCTTTCTTTTCTTTTATCATCATGAGACCTGTGATTTCTTGACTTGCTTGAGCCACTCTCCTTATCCAATTTATTTTCTATTCTATTCAATCTCTCGAATAGCTTCATGTTGAAGTCATCCTACTAATCCTTGGGTTTCATAAGCCTTTCATTATCAACTTTATCGCTTTGGACATCCTTCTGCAAATTTTTAATGGTCTCTACCATATTCATGTTTTCATTTCGTCCTTCTCCATGTCCATTGGAGTTTGTTACTTCAATGCCCAAATGAACATCCATTCATCTAATTTCATCTTCCTGACTATAAGTCCCCTATTCCTCTTCCATTCCTATGGACTCTGCAATGATCTTGATCTGATATATTTGTTGTTAACTCTACAAAATGTGAAGCCAACAAAACTTTGTCAGACTAATTGTTTCAGTAATTTCATAAAAAATATGAACCATTTTGGTTCAATAATATATCATAATCCTTTCTTCTAATTTCCTGAAATTTTGAATGCCCAGATCAATTTTTTGGGTGGATATTTAGATTCCATTGTTCAATACCTTTCCAACGCCTTCTCACATGCTCAATTCCGAGTCTGGAGAAGAAAGTTATGGCTATTTGGAATTTTCCCATTAATTTTTCTGCTCATTTTTTCAACTTGGCACAACTCTGGGCTATAATTATGCATTTTTGCACCTACTCCATTGGAATTTTCATATCATCTCAATTGGGTTTCTGCATAAACATATTTTGGATATTCTGTCAGAGTTTCACCTCATTCTGGGTTATGGGATACTAGTTACAACCTGCTGAAGTTCTAGGCCCATTTGTGTTTTTGGTCTAGAATGCTACAGGTACCTTATTTTCCATATTAAACACCTTTAACATGCCCAAAAATTTAATTCATCTCTGGGAATGCCTTCTATGGGCCAATATATTTCCATTGATGGATCCTATGCCTCAATCCGATTCCGGAGAAGAAAGTTATGGCCCTTCGAAGTTAATTGGGTCATAAAATTTACTCTCCACTGTTTGGGTTGTAACTTTCTCAAAAAATCTTTGTTTGACAGATAGTTTACACCATTAGAAAGATCTATCCGAGCTCTTTTATTTGAGCTCTAGATACCACATGTACCTTTGGTACACCTCTGTCTCATGGTATTTGAGTTGCTAAAAATGCTCTTAAGGTCCTCAAAAAAGCGCTACAAAAAGATGACGTTCAAATGATATAAAATGTCGTAGAAAATCGTTGATTTTTTGCTATTGTTAGCCCTCCAAATGACTTTGCGCACACAAATTTCAACCTGTACACCCATATTTACCATGTACAACAACAAGACAAGGTAAATCATGCTTCGCGCACCTTAACCCCATTGTGTATCACTTCTTCATCGCACCAATAACTTGCTCGCACTCCTTTTATGTCATGCACCAATACCCACCGTGCACAGTTTTGGGACTGTGCACTGATATCCACTGTGCGTAGTTTTTGTACCATGAACCAATATCCACCACGCAGAGTTTTGGGACTGCACTGATATCCACCGTGCATATTTTTTGTACCACCCGCCAATATCCATTGCACGCAGTTTTTGTATTGCATGTTGATATTCCACGCGCATTTCACTCAATGCATTTCACCATGCCAAAGTTTAGTACGCCCTATCGAGCACCAATACTCTGAGTGCACCATTCACTAAATGTTTCGTGTGACAACATATACTCACATTGCATGTGCATCTACCAAACTCCACTGCACTATGCCAATACTGCGCACACCACGCATGCCCTTATTATGAATATCCATACCACGCACATTTCTTATACATATTCACACTACGCAATGCCAAATTTAGCATGCGCACCCACACAGCATCATTTTTCCATGCAACGCCAAAATTTAGTGCATGCACTAGAAAACCACTATTTTTTGCGCGATACCAAAATTTAGCGTGCACACCTACACACTAACATTTTTCCGCGTGGCATCGAAATTTAGCGCATGCACTAGCATGCCAATATCTTGTCGCGCAGTGCTGAATTTTACCTATCACAATATTTTCACTGCGCATCATGCATTTTTATTGTGCCCACCTATGCACATTCACCTTTATGTGCATCAAATCCTCGTGAATTCTACTGCAGAAATTGGGGCTTTTTCCTAAATTTTTCCCCAATTTACCATAGACATTCTACAACCACCAAATTTGTTCAATTTCACCCCAATAACACCAATTCAACCTCTGCAACAACAAATCATTGTGGGTTGACATTTATGGAATGAATTTCCCCAAAATCAATTCACGAATTGGGAATTTTAATTACGAATTTCGCTCCATCTGTCATGGCTTTACTGTAACCTCAAATTTGACCAATTTCGGGTCTCAATTTTCTAGAACAGATATTAAATCAATAATATCTTACCACATGGCCGAATTCCTCAGTTTCCCCATCAATTTACCAATTGAAATTGGGGCTTTTTCCCAATTTCTATATCGTATTGTAGCTGGACACTCTGCAACTTGAAATTTGCCACTTCGAAATAAATTCTCTGTGAATTTTTTCTTCAACTCAACTTGTTCAGCCCATCTAGGCTCAGTGTCAGAAAATGTAGCTCTGATACCAATTTGTAACTTCCCCGACCATCCATGTTCGGGCCATGCTACATGAGAGAACTCTCTTCTTCTCTTTGCAGAACATACTATAACACACCCAACAACCAACTGAGCTATGCCACATAAAATTTTCTAACTGCATGCAATTAAAACATATGCACACAGAACACTTGCAAAAGCTTTACATGTAAAATGTAAACAGAAAAACACATTTCGTAAATGCATGGATTAACAATGAAATAACAGTAAACATAGACATGCAGCATATACAGGAAATACCCATAAACATACAGACAATTATAATCACACATACAATAAACCCATAAAATTAAACATGTAAATAACAATGCAACATGTAAATTTATCAAACAATTGACACTTATGTTTGTGAGAATATCACCAACTATGTGCATAACTTCCACAAACCTCCCAGCCTTAGACCACACTGTTCATCACTCTCAACAGTGAGTCACCCTTGAGCTAGAACTAAACTCCACCCGAGTAAAGGGATTCCTAACCAAGCCAAAGGCTCGTGGACAACAGGAAAGACTCTATCATAGGTTCTCACTCAAATAACAACCTACAGTCCCTCATTCCCCACATGCTTGTCCCACATAGGAAGTGTTCCCCTTCTCTTCTCAACATTCCTTCAGCTGCCCCACTTCCTTTTTGGGCTTCAGTGGCAGGCCAGATAGGAAGTCCCAGAGCACTGTAACTGCATTTCAACACCTTCAGGAATCAATCCCCAACAATTCTCTCACCCATATAATTTCTCACGGCCTATCAACCCACTTCTTTATTCCATCTCCCAATCTAACCAAATACACCAACACAAAAATGACTATGGATCCAGGTTCAGGTACTGTCATCAAGATACGAAAGATAGCTCAATGGTGTGTGAATACTCATGGATGATTGACTGGATAGTAGGAATGATGGTCAGAATGATGGATGAATGATGGAAAATATGATAGGAAATGAACTAAGTCCCAACAATATGTATGCATGTCCCCAACTTGACACTTGTCATATTGGGAGCTACTTTGGCCCACTTGTAGTCATCTTTAGAACTTAGGATAAAATAATTATCCATACTTGATGATTTAAGAAATAATAATATAATATTCCTTTTTGGCTTAAGTTCCCTAGCTTATCCCCTTTCCTTAAATTAGCCCCTCCCTTTCCCTAACTAGTGGATTTTAGTCCCCCATCTCTTTTATCATGGCCGGTCTGCACGTAGTGATGTATTTTATATTAATTATGAGACATATACAAAAATAGGAACAATGGCCTTTAACATCTAGGATCTTCATCCTAATCAAAACATAAGCATCCTAGCTTATAACAACTGGCTCACCAACCTATAAATACTGCATATACACAAAGGATCCTTAGCCTCAATATCACGCACACTCAAGTTGCTATGCATGGTATCCAGGAATGTGGACACTTCCTCATTTTACTGCACAGTACATGTGCACACTATGCCATGAAATGTGCATACAGAATGATATCAAGACAACTCACCAACTTAAGTACATTTGCATTTACATTTACAATTGGGTTCGGCCTTAGGGATATTGCAATCTTAGTGTGTGTGTCATCCTTGGGCATCCTCTAGTGGATAACTCATGCAATCACTACTGCGAATTATCCAAACCTGTTTTAGAGTCTAAAGAACATGAAGTAATGATCCTCTAGCTAAGCATTTCCATATGTTATTAGGTTAACATAATCTTCCTCTCCCACAATAGTTCTATATAACTTGTTTATGTCTTATGTAATAAAATTCTCCGTCACAGTTTCAACATATCTTCCTCCTTCAGAGGAATATATTGGCGCAATGACTCAGTATTCTCATGATTCAAAGATCATTTTCCTGGTATTCAAGTTGATGATAGCTTGGTTATCAAAATACCAATCTAGTCCCAACAATGATTGATATGGTGGTTATCAACTATGTCAATCACTTCAAAATCTTCCATAGTGCACAAACCATATAAACCCATGGGTATGCCTTTGAATATACCAATTGGTACCACTTTGTGTTGATTTTCTAGCTTCAACTGAATAGGTGAAAATCCCAATCTAGGTTCCCCCATGGCTTCCCGTGTCTTATTGGGTAGAACATTTACTTCATACCCCAAGTCTAATATGATATCACCCATGTTATAATATCCAATGTTTGCATTCAATTTGAACTCCCTACTTGTTATTCTCTTCTTACAGGCCTGATTAACTATATTTTGTTCTAATTTCATCTCTTCTCCACAATTTCACTTTTCTAACAGACTCTATAATACTTGTAAAGAGTTTTTATCATTCAAAAACTTCACACAAGACCCCAAATAGTTTCTTAGGTTACTTACTTTTTATCAAGTCTGATCTCTGCAAGTATGATCAAACAAATGAGAAATGTCATACACTGGTACATCATCTTCTGGCTTTGGACCTAAAGTAGACATAATATTCTCCTTCAAAATCTCTTGTCTAGACTCCTTGAATGTTTCTTTCTCCTTGCGCGCATCAAAATTATGTTGAGGTGTTTTATTCTTCCTAAACCACTATTTTTAGTCCTCATTATACTTTGTTGCATCTGCTCCTATCTTGTTCCACCTCTAGTAACTATATTTATCTTCTTCCCACCCTCTTCATTATTTTCCACAACAATCCATTGAACATTATAATTGTTTTGGTTCCTTTTTTCCTATATCTTTTTCAACGGTGTTGGATATTCTTCTGTATCATGATCTATTGCACAAAAATACATACATGTCATAGGTGCTTGTGGACAATCCCTTGATTAATGTCCATGTTTCTGAAAATTGTGACATGTTACTGGTCATCTACCTCCTCCAAATCCTCTTCCTCCATGGCCTCCTCCTCTGAAGCCTCCTATGTTTCATTGATTATATTTGTGCGGTGTATTATACTGTGCCGCATGATTGTATTGTTATTTTTCATTACTATACTATGTTGGTGCTACAAACTATTCCATGTTATATTGTGGTGGTGTTGTAAACTGTTGCACATTATTATACTGCATTTGCACTATAAATTGTTGTGCATTATTATACTATTGTTGCACAGTTTTTCATTTCATTATTTCAACCTACACCCTATAAGTATCTGAAGTCCTTTCCTTCATTGTTTCCAAAGTTATGCAATCATTGTCTTTAAGTCCTACAGACCTACAAAAGTTGCAGAATGTACTATTGGGTATTGTTTGATACTTTTGCATCATGGGACAATGATAGGGATCATGTCCATGTGTTCTAAGAATTTCACACCATGGACCTTCTATGTGTAAAGTATTTGGCATTCCTTCTCCCAAGTACATCACAAATGTGGGGAATTCATTCATATGATTTCCTTATCTTATGTACAAGGTACACCAGACATCTTCCCACTTCTCCTTACCTTTGTTTTGATTCAACTAAAATGTCAGATTCTTTAGATTTACTTTGAGATATTCTATAGATGGATCTATATGTTTATACTAGTTTTCCTCCAATTTCAAGGATTCTTGCAAAGCCTCAGCCTAGGTTTGGAACTTCTATTTCCTCAATGGATACTTCAAATGTGTCAATAAATAATTAACAAATAAGTGTCTATGTTGCATGTCTGTGATAGGGTACTTAAACTTACCTTTTAGTCTCTTCAAATTCTAATCAACCTCCCAAACTGAATCACATGGCTTAAGTTTGATCTCTATCATCTCATTCATGAACTGATCCTCTAAACTAGGGCATTGAAATTCATTGATCAATGCCTTCTACACATATGAAACAATTGTAGGTGTTCCTTGTGGAATGTTTACCGCAATCCCTATATACCAATCTAGTGCAGGATCTCTGAATGTGTCTCCAGTTGTGCCACTGTTGTATATTCATATATGATACACTTAGTTGCCTAAATCGTCTCACAAATAAACAAATGCTTCTCTGGGTCCTCTGACCCTTCTCCATGGAAATCTAGTAACCGAATAGTTGGATATGCTCCTTCCATTATAAATTTTTTTGTACTACGACCTTCGCACGATGTAGATAACTGACTATTAGTAGTTGAATTTGTACCTCCACTTGAAATTCCACTGGACCCTCGTCCTACTAAAATCCTTCTTCCACAAATTGTAGGTTGTCTAAGTTGTTCTTCTTATTCATATATTTGAGTCTCACATAGGGTTGTTGGTTCCACACTAATTCGTATCTGGAATGGAGAGCCTTCTTTTGCATCAGACCCTTGACCTCTATTTTTCCTATGATATGTGGCACACAAGATTTACTCAATATTCCTCGTCACATAGAGATCTGCTACCTATTCCCCATCACTGTCCAATCCCTCTCACTCGGCTACTACACTCTTTTTACTACTGATCTTATATTGGTAGGGTTTTCCACTACGCTTCACTCCTGCTCTATCAATTATCTCCTTGGTCTGTTCCTCATCCATCATAATGGGATTCATCTCTTCCTTCTTCTAGCCTTTCACTATATCCCTCTCCATATCTCAGATATTCCTTAGTGCTTCCCTCAGTTCCCCCATGCATGCATAGTGATTTATATGTTTGAATCCATTGTCATCACTCCTTTATCATGCAATAAAATCTTGATCGATATGTAAAGTGATATAATGTACCTTACTTTTTTTCCCTTCTATAATTCCTTCTGTGTAGAAGTGTATGACTTCATAGTATCGACTACAAACTCAGTAATAAATATTGCAACAATATTGTCTAACTAGAAATCCAGTGCACACATGAATTTATTATTGACCGTCTGTATCCATGAATTATTCTCAGTAGTCCACTCTATTGGTCTTATGCAATTAGTTGGATGATTTTCCTTCAACCTAAATATCCACTCCTGCAAAAACAATGGAAAATAAAAAAAAATTCCTCATGCAAATTAGTAAACAGATGCCTCTATAAATATTGGTGTGGTGTATACCTGGAGCTTCTATTGTGTTTCTACGCAATGTCAATTTGTTTTGTTTCCAACCATATTTCAATCTCCTGCTTATTTGGATTTCATGGCCTAAACATCCCCTTCTAACATTGCATTCTATTCATCAAATCCCCTCCAATCCAATATTCTAAGTTTCATCCCAGAAATGGAACCATTTGTTGTATGTATGGGCATTGACCTAGTTTCTACCTTATTTCTCCAACAAAACCCTAGAAACCAGAATGAAACACTGTGCATAGAGTGTACAATGCAGACTCACCCTAGATGGATTATGGGTGATTGCATGACCCAGTTGTCTGCAATCATGGAAGGGATGATGCTCATGGGTATGTTAGACATACTTTTTTCTACTTATACGTATCTCTATACTTCAACATTGATCCGATCTATTATTCCATAACCATATACATTAATTAACATTCAATCTACAGTAAAATAACACAACTGATCTAGTGCACATTGCATTCTAACTATAAAAGATTCATTCATTCATCGTAAATCATATAAAAGAAACACTCCATAAAATGAGACAATGTTTTACCATGGTTCGCCCACCATGGGATAAGTAAACAAAGATCTTTGAATATCTTCTTCTTTATTCATCTTCATCAAGTTTCTTGCACTTCTTTTCCTTATTTCCCAATGCACTGCTTTTCCTTGACTTCCAGTGCTCACTCTATTTGTGGTCCCTTTCTCATCTGTCTTCCAAAATTGTTGCACATTTCCCCAAAATATCCTATGCCAACACTACTCCATTCAAGGTACAAATTAATTTTGATATTCCCATATTTGAAGGTCAGATCAATGTGGATGCTTCAGAAAAATGGTTAAATTTGCTTGAAGGTTATTTCTCTATTCACAATTTTTTTGATAGATAAAATATCATCTTTGCACTCCTCAAGCCTCTCCCCCATGTCAAAAATTCATGGGAAAATTATTGGGAGAAAAGTTCCACAAAGGAGTCTAGAATATTTGGGGCTAAGCCCACTTAGGATTATTTTATGGATGCGATCAAGGAGTGATATTACCCTGTAGGAAACTATGATGACTAGTACATGAAATGGACCACATTGCATCGCAAATGGGACCAAATAGTGTCAGAGTTCAAAAATACCTTCCATACCTGGAATACGAAGCTGGGTATCAAAGACTATGATCAACATCTAGTTCTAAAATACCGTTGTATTGTACACAGATACGTCCAAACCAAAATGCAATTTTTGGGCATTTCATCACTAGGAGACGCTTATCGATATGTCGTCAAAATTGAGTAGAAATTTAAGTAACAAAATAAACAAGATTTTGGGTTTGCAAATCCGCAACAACAAAAGTATGGGTGAAGGGGATCATGTTGCATTTCATTATTGATAGTGGAAGAAAAAAGAAACCCATCTCAGTAGAGGTCATCAAACATTTGCAATTGTAAAGAACACCACACCCATAGCCATACAACATCGGGTGGCTTCACCAGGGATGATATCTTCGTGTGAGCCAACAATGTCTCATATCCTATGGCATCAAGCCCTTCAAGGATTAGGTATGATGTGATGTTTCCTTGATGGATGTCTGTGACATTCTTTCAAACCAACCATATATATGGAAGTTCCATGTTGTTTATGAGTCTCGACCTTGTATTGTCATTGTTATGCTGGGGATCATATCTATAGGATACCATAGGTAGTTCTGACTATTGTTTCGACAAAACAATGCAACAAAATTGTCTCTCATATGAAAATTTTTATCTTCTTCGCAATTCAGAAAGGAAGTGAACATAATGAAATTGTGGCCACAATGGCCTCAGTTCAAGCCCCCTTTGTCTAGTAGAAGAATATCGATAAGATTGAAGAAAAGTACAAATATTCCTTATGTACACAGTCATCTCATGTAGTCAGACTAGTTAAAAATGTCCAACCCCTCCAACATCAGGTTGATGACAACCTTCCACAAACCAAGAAGTGAAACGTCTCTAGAAAGGAAAGCAGTTCAACAAGGTTATGATTCAACAAATGATTTCCCATATCCCATGGGAACTCAATTAAATGGATACCATTGCTTCCTAAGGAGGGATGATTGATCTAAATGGATATCAGTGACCACCCACCTATTCGAACTGTCTCACACACAATTTTCATCATTGGCAGTTATTTCCTAGATTTTTGAGTCCTAAACTTATGGGGTCATTTTGAGGCCCTAAAAAATGTTTTTGGGGCTCTCCATAGTCACATTGTAAAAAAATTCAAGTGTGATGACATAATCTGTAGTCCTTGGATAGAACTTTGTAGCGGGATATTGTGTGCCTAAAATGGAGATCGTATACAAATTTTATGACCCCATGAAGTTGTACCAACTTACCCCATCGAGGCCAACATGACTTTTGGCACTTGATCTCCACATTAGGGCCACAAACATTTTGGATTTTCATCTTCTGAGGGATAGGTTTTTGGATGTTTAGGGTTTTTCCATTTATGTTAAAAAGGCCTTTCAAGACTCATTGTAATCATCTTCTTGCGAATGAGCATAGCCATCACATCTCTTCTTAGATATAAGCTGCCACCATTCTAGCATGTCATTCACTCTGTAATTTTATAGTTTATGTACATTCTCTCATTAAAAAAAATTGTGCAATACTGTATATTTGTGTTTATAGAAATATCTCTGTATATTTAATTATTATATCTTCACCTTCATTTTTTTCTAAAAATAAATCTGAATAAGTGGTATCATAGCAGACTACTCATTGTCATTTCTTAGTGCATGTCCTCGATGAGGTCAGGGTACATATATTTGGGTATTGAGATAGTTTTCCTTCAGGACAACCACTCTCATTAGCCAAAGTGGCCTCCCATGGCGGAATAAAATATCTTTGTGGGAGCATAATATCCCATCAATTTATTTCTCGCGTAAGCCCTCGCGTAACAAACGAATGAGATGTTGGAGAATTTCTCCCAAATCCTTCAATGATTGTTGACAATAACAAGTGTGTATTTGTCAAGAAGTCACTCTGGTGGAACTATGCCATTCAAGTTACAAGTTAATTTTGATATTCCCATATTTGAAGGTCAGATCGATGCATATGCTTTGGAAAAATGGTTAAATTTACTTGAATGCTATTTCCTTTTTCATAATTTTCTAATAGAGAAAATATCACATTTACACTCCTTAAGGATCTCCCCCATGTCAAATATTGGTGGGAAACTTACATGGAGCAAAGTTCCACAGAGGAGTCTGGAATATTTGGGGATGAGCCCACTTGGGATTTTTTTATGGATGTGTTCAAGGAGAAATATTACCCTGTGGGATACTATGATGACTAGTACATGAGATGGACCATGCTACAAAAAAAATGGGACCAAACAATGTCAAAGTTCACAAATACCTTCCATACCTTGTGCACCAAGCTGGGTATCAAATACTCTGAGAGACATTTGTTTTTAAAATGCTTTGGGGCTCTACAAAGATACATCCAAACCAAAATGGAATTTCTAGACATTTCATCATTGGGAGCCTCTTATCAATATGTTGTAAAAATCAAGCAGAAATTTAAGCAGCAAAACAAGAGGGAGTTTGGGTATGCAAATCTATAGCAACCAAAGTATGGTAAATGAATCCCTAACTAATAGAACAACCAAACTCAAGACAATCAGTCCAAGCTATAGTAAAAGAAGAGAAATGGGAAGATGAAGAAGGACACTTGGAAGTGGTCTGATTGTTGATTAATTGGGTTGGTTTTCATTGATGTCAACCCTTGAAGAAGTCTAGTAGCACAAAGGTTTGGGTAATGGACCCTAGTTTGTTTGATGATTAATGGTATGAGTCTTAATATATTTGAAAGTAATACTATTCTAGATGGATAACACATGTCATGCAATTTCTGGTGGTATGTGGAATGTCACATAACTCCTCACAGTTAGATATTTATGGCCATGTGAAGTTGGAGAACCCTCATGAGTCATCTAGAAGCCCCAAAAGGTCAAAGTAGTGAAAGTGGTTGCAAAGAAGAAATTATTTAAATAATAATGTGAAGTGATGAGTGTAATATAAGTCAAAGTGAATACAAAATAAATTATTTAAATAATAAAGTTCATGGATAAATTACTAAGTAGACAAGTGGTTAGAAGTGGGTTAGCCCTAAAATAAGGAAAGTGGTTTAAGATGGTTAGAAGGTAACCCCTTGAGGAAGCTACACAAAAGTATAAATAAGAGGCAAGGGTCTCTCATTCAATTACACTTGAGAATATTGAATATCTACAATTGATTAAGGTAACCAAAGGATATCTAAGGAAAATTTCAGAGGGAAGGTGAATTAAAGAAGGTCGAAATTCAAGGGAGGATGGATGCTTTCTAAGGTATGCTATTTACAGGTCATGTCACCATTTTCGCAATAACGTTTTTTCTAGAATGATTCAGATCAAGAAATATGGAGTTCATTGAGGAAACATATCCAAGTAGCTGTGATAAAAATTTCATCTAGTGGGTCGTTGCATTTTTGGAGTTACACTCCATGGAAAATAGGGTTTGTGGCTAGTCTTGAAACTAATCTAAAACAAGTGTTACAGGTAAAAACGTCATAACTTCTTCATAACAGATCCAAATTTAGTAAGACCAAATTTATTGGTTATATTTCATTCTGTAGTATTTTTTGTACCATTTTCAGATCTATACAAAAAATATTCTGTGAAGGGCATGCTCTACAAGTTTGCTCTCTAGAATAATCCAGAATTCAACAAGGTATGCCATTTTTTCTATAACTCCTTTTATGAGACGATACAAGTAGTGAAACCTAGAGAAATTGCACAAAAGACATCGATGAACATTATGTACTATTTTCATATCTTTATTCATTACAGGTAAATATTTATGATTATTTCAAGTTAGGGTTGTTGACTAATCCAAAATTAGTCATGTGAAACTAAAGTAAAGTTTGATGAAAATGCTAGTCTCTTTTGTTTAACTTAAGGAAGGTTTGCAGGTATGTGATCGTATACACCAGGTCTATTACATAGTTATAAGGAAGATTTGGATGATGAAATTGATGAGGGATTTTGGTTGAGGTACATGTTGGGTACATGGTTGAGACACGTAGTTGATGAGTTTTCACATACATGAGGTGTATAGTTGATGATGTTGGTACATATTGATGAGTCATAGTTTATGTTTATTTGATACATGATTGGTGCATATTTGGTGCATGTTTGATGCACTCGTTGATGGTTCAGGTTGAGGTACAGGTTGATGTATGGTACATGTTGGAAAAGGTTATTGGTACAAGTTGTTACATGTTGTTTGGTGCAGGTTGATTGGCACAGGTTTACAACAGTATATCTCACAGTGATAGTGTGACAATGGTTCCATCATTCTTCTTATATCTTAGGGTAGTTGGACGAGGCAAGGACAGGTGGTTGTATCCACATTTCAGTTGTATTTGGAGAACATAGGGGGTTGTACCCTCCTTCTAGTTGTATCTAGAGAATTGGGGAGTTGGAGCTTACCTTAGGTTGTAGCCTGAGAAAATAGGGGGTTGGAGCCTCCTTCCAGTTGCAGTTGGAAAACAAAGTAATTTGGTGCTTCCAATGAATGTAATTCTTAAATACATATAAGAAAAAAAATTATGTGGTTTTCTCCCACTTTGGGTTTCCATGTAAAAACATTGGTGTACTGTGTATGTGTATGATTGCTCATTTTTTCATTGTTTATTTACTCTGCAACTATTGGATGATAATGCTGCATTGATATAACACTTTCATTTTATGGTTAAAAAATATTAAATTTCTATATTACTGATTCACCCTCCTCTCAATGATCCAACAATTGGTTTTAGAGCAGGTTCCTTCAAAAATCATTTTAACCATTGGAAGAAGATCATGGATTATTATGACAATGGAGTACCATTGTTTAATGGCCAGAATGGGTTAAAGTATGAGATATGGAGAAGAAGAATGAAAGTATTTTTATAGGAACAAGGGAATTATATTTGGCTATCAGTCATTACAAGACATGATAATTCAAAAAGGGAAAAGACTACAATCAACAAGGAATTGAAGAAGAATAACAAAATAGAAATGGTTTTCATCTAGGAAGGATTACCTAATAGGGTAAGAGAAAAGGTTGGTAAATTTTCATGAGCCAAAGAACTTTGGGATAAGTTACATGACATATATTCTTCACCCATCGTAGATGCATAAAATTCCAAAGAAGATGCAAGTAAAGATCAATAAGAAATGTGTTCACCATGTCAAACAGATTCAGAAGATGAAGAGTACATAATCAACAGAGGTATGTTGTTTTTATTTAATTGTGAAAAATGTGTACATCTTGAAATAGAATGCCATGAACGAAATGAAACAGAAAAACTAATTGAAAAAGAAGACAATTATGAAGCAGAATTGATTAGTGTTTTAGATGAACTAAAAAAGAAAGAGAAGAAAACAAGTCACTCAGGAAAGAATTTATGAAACAAAAGGAAAGTGTTCACATTTTTGAAGAAGTCCAACATGTCATCGAGAACTTAATAACTCAGATAGAAGAATCCAGAAAGATCGAAGAAAATATTGAATATCAAAAGAAGCATTTCGAAGCCAACATAGAAGCACAGAAGGAAGAATAAGAAATAAGAGAGAAGATATTAAAATTCCATCTTAAGGAAAGAACTAACAATCTAAACTAGATTGAGGCAAAGTTTGGTCAAGAAGGGAAAGGACTTGAAGAAGAAATAATCACATTAAAAATCTAGCTTGAGGAAGAGAAAAGAATAGAAGAATTCATGAAGTCTCAAATAATGAAGAAAGAATAAGAGGTTGAGAAGCTTGAAGAAGAAGTTGGCACATTGAGAAGTAAAAACATCAAACTCAACAAGAACGTTGAAGATATAGAAACATCCACATCAGTTATAGAGAATGAAGAGAAGCACTCTAGGTTGCTAGAAAATAAGAATGAAGAAAACATAAAGGTTTATGTAGAAGTACTCAAAGGAAGGAATCCTGGTCAACTAGAATCTAAGAAAACTATTGAAGATACATCTTCAAGAAGACCATCCATGTTCAAGACACAAAGAATCTTCAATCATGATCATGATCAGTCAGGGAAGAAATTCAGAAGGACCACACCACAAAGAATATCATTCACTCCCAGGTATGCAAATTTCTTTTATGGTCATTTTTTTTTATTGTACTAATTTTGGACATAAGGTTGCAGATTGGAGGGATTATAAAATAAATGTCCAAGAAATAAATGGCTATATGGCCCCACGTAACATTGAATGTTACAAATGTCATAACTATGGACACATAGCTAGTGATTCTAGAAGCATGATCAATACTTCCATGAAAGAGAACACTGATATCAGATATAAGAAATTATGGATATGGAAACATGAAGAACAAGTGAACAAAGAACAGGTCCAAGAGATCGAAATATTGGCAATAAAACAAGATGAATAAAATTTTATAGAGAAAAATAAAGACATCAGATACAGAAAGATTTGGAAAATAAATGAAAGAAAAGAAGGACGAGTAAATAAGGAATAGGTTCAAGAGATTGTAATTTCAGGAATTGTAGTGAAATATGAATCCACAGACATAAAGAAAGAAGTTAGATCTCAAAGAGATGATGAATCTACCAATGAAGATGATGATGAATACACATCAGAGAAGGAATTTTTATGAGCCATCCATCTTAGAGACTCTTGGGTAATATAAATATTAGACAGGGGAGTCTATGCGATAGCTATGACAGACCAAAGAACCATCCTTGGAGCAGCTTACAGAGTTTGAGTAGAATAATCCAAAGAATTCAGTTACCAGAATTACAATTTGATATATTAATGAGTTGTAGTAGTGAAGACTTCATCATAGTATAGTGATAAATGGTTTGGCATTGTGGAATGTTGTGTAGTAGAGTTTTGGATGGATATATGACAGTGGATGAGAGCATAGATTCATAGTTTGGTTCAGAGACAAAGGGACATTATCATAATGGATGATAATTACATAGGAAATGGCTTGAACAATGCTAATGGATTCCAAATTGACAGATATATTTTTTGGACACATGCAGTGCATACAACAATTCACATTCAAAACAGAGTAATGCTTATAAAAAACAATGACAAAAGTCCCTACGAGCTATGGAAAGGAAGACCAGAAAATGTGAAACACTTCATAATATTTGGAAGAAAATGCTACATAAAAAAAGAAGATGGCAGGATGGGAAAGTTTGACTCGTGTGGAAAAATGAGTACTTTTTGGTTACTCAAGTACAAAGAAAGCATACAAGTGTTAAAATATGAGGTTGAACAAAGTTGTGGAAAGAATAAATGTAACAATTGATGAAACAGGTGGACGAGAATCAAAGAAAGAAGAAAATGAATTAGTAGAACAACTTTATGAAGAAGAATCAAAAGATGAATAAGATCAGACAAAAGTAGAAGAGAATGTTCATCAAGTGCCTCCAAATAAACCTAGCAAACAAATACAAAATAATTATCCTTCAGATCACATTATCGAAAACAAGGATGCAAGAGTTGATATTAGAAGAAGAATATGTTCACCAGAACAAATGCACCTAACAATCTTATCTACGATTCAACCAAACAGTTTTGAAGAAGCCAACAAGGATGAATTCTGGAATAAGGCCATGAATGAAGAATTGGATCAAATAGAGAATAATGATACTTGGGAATTGGTTCCAAGACCATAGAATAAGAATGTGGTTAGCACAAAGTGGGCTTTCAGAAATAAATTGAATGAAGATGGACATGTTACAAGGAACAAAGCTAGATCGGTATGTAAAGGATACGCACAGGTTGACGGAATTGAGTTTGAAGAGACATTTTCCCTAGTTTCCAGAATGGAAGCAATCCGTTTTCTTTTCGCTTATGCATGCTCCAAGAATATTAAAGTGTATCAGATGGACATGAAATCAAATTTTTTGAATGGGGAACTTGAAGAAGAATTTTACATCGAACAACCAGAAGGATTTCATTTGTCAGAGAACACAAATTATGTGTGAAGAAGGCCTTGTATGGTCTAAAACAAGCTCCTAGAGCATGGTACTCTAGAATGAATAAATATCTACAGCATGAAGGTTTCAAAAACAAAAGTACAGACAATAACCTCTACATCAAGGCAACTTGAGATAGTATTTTATTAATTGAATTTTCTGTTGATGATATTATTTTTGGAAGTAATGATGACAGGTTCAGCCAAAAATTTGCAAAGGATATGCATAATGAATTTGAAATTTCATTACTCAGAGAACTATCCTTCTCTCTGGGTCTTCATATACATCAAAGAAACCAAGGAATTTTTATTTCTCAAACTAAGTATATCAAAGAAATGCTAAAGAGGTTCGGAATGGAATATTTCAAACCAGTTACCACTCCTATGCAAACTAGTTGTAAGTTGAGAAAAGATGACGATTCAAAGTCTACAAACTAGAGGAAATATAGTTCAATGATTGGAAGCTTACTATATGTGACAACATCCAGACCAGATGTAATGTAGGAAGTTGGACACATGGCATGATTTCAAGCAACACCAAAGGAATCACATGTCTTATAAGTGAAGAGGATTTTCAGATATGTCAAAGGAACATAAGAGTTTGGATTATGGTATCCAAAAGGAAAGGATCTATCACTTATTTCCTACGCAGATGTAGATTGGGAAGGTTGCATTGATGACCGACGAAGCACTAGTGGAGCAACACTCTACTTGGGTGAGTGTTTAGTATCTTGGCTAAGAAAGAAACAATGATTTGTATCCTTAGCTACATACAAAACAAAGTATATTGCAGCAACAGGATTTTGTACACAGGTTCTATGGATGAAAAAAAAATCAATAGATATATAGGTTGAGTATGATGAGCCTATTCCAATCTACTGTGATAATACAAGCTCCATTAGTATCTCAAAGAACCAGGTGATGCACTCCAAGATGAAGCAAATTACAATCAAGTACCACTTTCTACGAATAGGTTGCAGAAAAGAAAATCAGAGTTGAATATGTGGAAAAAAAATAACAAGTGGTAGAAATATTTACAAAACCGCTTCCATGGGAGTCCTTTGAGTATCTTCACTAGATACTCAGAGTAATTTCTACTCCAAAATGAATGATTTTAAATGCTTATATTATATGTCTTAGATTTACACAAGGAAGCACCATAAAGAGGACAGTTCATGTTGGGAGATCAGTTTCAGGAAGAGTTTAGATAGGGGGAGCAGCCTTGGATGGAAATATACCTTTTCCATTGATGACAAAGGGTGAGATATTTATCAGATGCAAAGGTAAATGATTGGAGAAAGAGAACAAAGGCATGGTTATAGGGGGAGTGATGGTCACAGGGGGAGCATGAGTGATATGACTTCAGTATTGCATCAAAGTGGTGCCATCAATGCCAAAGGGGGAGATTTTTTATTAATTGGGTTGGTTTTCATTGATGTCAACCCTTGAAGAAGTCCAGTAGCAAATTTCGATAGCACAAAGGTTTGGGTAATGCATCCAAGTTTGTTTGATGTTTAATGGTATGAGTTTTAATATATTTACAGGTAATCATATTCTAGGTGGATAGTACATGTCATGCCATTTTCGCTGGTATGTGTAGGAACGTCCCATAACTACTCATGGTTAGAGATTTATGGCCATGTGAATTTTGATAACCCTCATGAGTCATCTAGAAGACCCAAAAGGTCAAATTAGTCAAAGTGGTTGCAAAGAAGAAATTATTTAAATAATAATGTGAAGTGATGAGTGTAATATAAGTCAAAGTGGATACAAAATAAATTATTTAAATAATAAAGTTAATGGATAAATTACTAAGTGGAAAAGTGGTTAGAAGTAGGTTATCCCTAAAATAAGGAAAGTGGTTTAAAATGGTTAGAAGGTAACCACTTGAGGAAGCTACATAAAATTATAACAAGAGGCAAGGGTCTCTCATTCAATTACACTTGATCATATTGAATATCTACAAGTGATTGAGGTAACCAAAGGATATCTAAGGCGAATTTCAGTGGAAATGTGATGTAAAGAAGGTTGAAATTCAAGGGAGGATAAATTCTTTTGATGATTCTTTCTAAGGTATGTTATTTACAGGTCATCTCACCATTTTTGCAATTTCTAGAATGATTCATACCAATAAATATGGATATCGTTGAGGAAACATATCCAAGTAGTTGTGATAAAAAAATCATCTTATGGGTGTTTGTATTTTTGGATTTACACTCTGTGGAAAATAGGGTTTGTGGCTAGTCCTGAAACTAGTCTAAAATAGGTGTTTCGGGTAAAAACGTCATAACTTCTTCATAACAGACACAAATTTAGTAAGATAAAATGTATTGGTTAGATTATAGTCTATAGTATTCGATGCACCATTTTCATATCCATACAACAAATATGTCATGTGGAGCATGCTCTACAAGTTCTCTCTCTAAAATAAGCCAAAATTCATCAAGGTATGCCATTTTTCTATAACTCCTTTTATGTGAGATTCCAAGTAGTGAAAACTGGAGGACTTGCATAAAATACATTGAGGAACATTGTGTGATATTTTCAGATATTTATTTATTATAGGTACATAGTTATGATTATTTCAAGTTAGGGTTGTTGACTAATCCAAAATTAGTCATGTGAGACTAAAGCAAAGCTCGATGAAAATGCTAGTCTCTTGTTGTTAAAGTTAAGGAATGTTTGCAGGTATCTGATCATATACACTAGGTATATTACAAAGTTACAAATCAGATTTGGATGATGAAATTTATGAGGGATTTTGGTTGAAGTACATGTTGAGTACATGGTTGAGACAAGTAGTTGATGAGTTGGCACATACATGAGGTTTATAGTTGATGATGTTGGTACATCTTGATGAGTCATAGTTTATGTGTATTTGATGCATAATTGGTACATATTTGGTGCATTGTTTATGCACTCATTGATGGTATAGGTTGAGGGACAAGTTGATGTATGGTACATGTTGACACAGGTTATTGGTACATGTTGGTACAGGTTGTTTGGTGTAAGTTGATTGGTACAGGTTTACAGTAGTATATCTCACTGTGATAGTGTGACAATGGTTCCATAATTATGCTTATATTTCAGGGTGGTTGGATGGGGAAAGGAGAGGTAGTAATTGTATCCAACTTCTGGTTGCATTCAAAGAACATAGGGGGTTGTAGCCTCCTTCTAGTTGTAGCCAGAGAATTGGGGAGTTGGAACTTCCCTCAGGCTTTAGCCTGAGAAAATAGGGGGTTGGAGCCTCTTTCCAGTTGCAGCTGGAAAACAAAGGAACTTGGTGCTTCCAATGAATGTAATTCTTAAATACATATAAGAAAAAGAATTATGTGGTTTTCTCCCACTTTGGGTTCCCACGTAAAAACACTGGTGTATTGTGTATGTGTATGATTTCTCATTTGTTCATTGTTTATTTACTCTGCAAATATTGGATGATAATGCTACATTGATATAACACTTGTATTTTATGGTTAAAAAGGATTAAATTGATCTATTATTGATTCACTCCCCTCTTAGTAATCCAACAGTGATTTACACAAAATCCCCTATAACAACACCAATGAATGTCACTCAAAACAATAATTGATATCTGAGATCAAAGAAAAAGAGCGAAACCCATATTCGAAATCTAGTGCAGATAATAATGGAAGGAGACAGGTCATCAAAACAGACCCCACTACCACCATCGCAACCACAACAATCCAACTAGAATCACCAACAGATCGTTAAGAGGGGGAGAACCTCTTCCATTCACATATGTAGGTGAAGGGGATCTCGTTGCATTTCATTATTGATAGCAAAATCCAAAAGAACCTCATCTCATTGGAGGTCGACAAACAATTGGAATTTCCAACAACATCACACACATAGCCATTAAACATTAGGTGGCTTCACCAGGGATAAGATCTACATGTCATCCAAGAATGTCTACTGTCCTATGGTATCAATCCCTTCAAGGATGAGGTATCGTGTAATGTTTCCCTATTGGATGTCTGTGATGTTATTTTGGGCTAGACATATATGTATAAGCACCATGTTGTTTATGAGTCTCAACTTCGTAGAGTAATTGTTACTCTTGGGGATAATCTCTAATGGATACCAGACATAGTTCTGACTATTGTTTGGACAAAACAATGCATCAAAATTGTTTCTCATATGAAAAAGTTTATCTTCTTCATAATTCGGGTAGGAAGTGAACATAAGGACACTATGGCCACTATGGCCTTTGTTCAAGCCCCCTCTATCCAGAAGAAGCAGATCAAAAATATTGAAGAAAATCATAAGTATTCCTTCTTCACATAGTCATCTCATGTAGTAAGACTAGTTAAAAAGGTCAAACCCCTCCAACATCAGGTTCACGACAACCTTCCACAAACCAAGCAGCGTAACATCTCTATCAAGGCAAGTGGTTCACCTAGGTTTAGATTCAACAAACGTTTTCCCATCTCCCATGGGAATCCAACACAATGGAGACCATTGATTCATAAGGAGGGACAATTGATCCATATGGATATTGGTGGCCACCCACCTATTCCAACTAGTTAACATGAAGTTTTCATCATTGGCATTTGTTTCCTAGATTTTCGATTCCTAAACTTCTGAGGCCGATTTGAGGTCCTAAAAATAGTTTTTGGTGATCCCCATAGTCACACCATAAATAAAGTAAAGTTTTATCAAATAATGTGTAGTCCCCATATATACCTTTCCAATGGGCTATTGTGCACCTAAAATGGAGATCATATGAAAAAGTTACAACCATAGGAAATTGTTGTATAAACTTACCCCATTGGGGCCCACATGACTTTTGAAAGTTCTTCTCTACATTGGGGCTACAAACCTTTTGTATTTTCATCTTTTGGGAGCCAAGTTTTTAGATTTTTAGTTTTTTTCCATTTATGTTTAAAAGGGTTTTTCGAGCCTCATTGTAATCATATTCTTGCGAATAAGTATTTCCATCACATCTCTTCTCAGAGACAAGATGCCACCATTCTATTGATTCATTCACTCTATAATTTTATATTTTCTATACATTCTCTCATTAATAAAATTATGCATTATTGTATCTTTGTGTTTATAGAAATATCTATGTATATTTCATTGTTATATCTCCACCTTCATTTTGATCTAAAATTAAATTTGTTTCAGTGGTATCATAGAAGGATACTCATTGTCATTTATTAGTGTGTGTCCTCGACGAGGTCAGGGTACAGAGAGTTGGGTCTCGAGCTAGTTTCCCTTTAGGAAAATCACTCTTTTCAACCCAAGCAGCCTCCCATGGTGGAAGAAAAGAGAGACGCGGGAGTAGAAGATCCCATCAAGTTGTTTCTCATGTAGTCCCTTGCAAAACAGAGGAACATGATTTTGGAGAATTTCACCCAAATTATTCAACGATTGTCAACAATAATAGGTGCTTCTTTTTCAAGCAATCACTTTGGAGATGCTACTCCATTCAAGGTACAAGTTAATTTCGATATTCCCATATTTGAAGGTCAGATCAATGCTGATGCTTTGGAAAAATGGTTAAATTTTCTAGAATGTTATTTCTTTGTTCACAAATTTTCCGATAGAGAAAATATCACCTTTGTTCTCCTCAAGGTTCTCCCCCATGTCAAACATTGGTGGGAAACTTACTGGGAGAAAATTTCCACAGAGGATTCTGGAATATTTGGGGTCGATCCCACTTGGTATTTTTTTATGGATGTGATCAAGGAGCAATATTACCATGTGGGAAAATATGATGACCAGTACATGAGATGGACCATGATGCATAAAAAATGGGACCAAACAATGTCAGAGTTCACAAATACCTTCCATACCTTGCACACCAAGTTGGGTATCAAAGACTCTGAGGGAAATTTGGTTTTAAAATACCGTGGGGCTCTACACAGATACATCAAAACCAAAATGGAATTTATGGACATTTCATCACTGGGAGCCTCTTATTGATATGCTGTCAAAATCGAGAAAAAATTTAAGCAACAGAACAATTGGGATTTCGGGTCTACAAATCAGCAGCAACCAAAGTATGGTAAAGGCATCCCTAACTCACAAAACAACCAAACTCCATAAAATCAGTCCAAGCCACAAGAAAATAAGATGAATGGGAAGATGGAGAAGGATATTGGGAAGTGGTGTGATTTCCACAAATGCCTCTGGCACAACACTGATGAATGTCATTCAAAACAGTCAATGGTAACCAAGATAAAAAAAAATGAGACAAACCCAGATTTAGAATCCTATGTAGAAAATAATGGAAGGAGATAGATCATCGACACAAAACCCACTACCACCATCGCAACCATAACAATCCAACCGGAAGCACTAACAGATCCTAAAGAGGGTGAGCACCTCTTTTGTTCACATATGTGGGTGAATGGGATCCTGTTGCATTTCATTATTTATAGCGGAAGCCAAAAGAACCTCATCTCATAAGAGGTCATCAAATAGTTTGAATTGTCAATAACACCACACCCACAACTATACAAAATTAGGTGGATTCACTAGGGATGATATCTTCTTGTCAATCAACAGTGCCACCTATCCTACAACATCAAGCCCTTCAAGGATGAGGTATTGTGTGGTGTTGTCCCGCTAGATGTTTGTGATGTTTTTATGGGTCACCCATATATATGGAATATTCATGTTGTTTATGAGTCTTGACCTCATAGTGTCAGTGTTACTTTGAGGAATCATATCTAAAGGATACCATAGGTAGTTCCAACTAATGTTTCGACAAAATAGTGCAGCAAAATTGTCTCTCATATGAAAAAGTTTAGCTTCTTCATGATTCGGGAATGAAGTGAACATAAAGACACTATGGCCACTATGGCCTCAGTTCAAGCCCCTTATATCCAATATAAGCATGTCGACAATATTGAATCAAAGAACAAAGATTCCTTCTGCACACAGTCATCTCATGCAGTCAGACTGGTTAAAAAGGTCCAACCATTCCAACATCATATTCATGACAACCTTCCACAAACTAAGTAGTGCAATGTATCCAGTGAGGAAAGCAATTCATCAAGGTTCATATTCAACAAACCCTTTCCCATCTCCCATGGGAACTCAATGCAATGGAGATAATTTCTTCCTAAAGAGGGAGGATTGATCCAAATGGATATTGGTGGCCACCCTGTTAGAAAAAAAGGATCGCAGAGCAATAAAATAAAACAAATGCGTAAATAAAAAGACAAAAGATACACAATAAAATAGAGACATATATATACATGGTTCACTCGGTGTGGGATATGATCACCATAGAAATTTCCAGGTCAATTCTTTATTATTATCTAGCAAATGAAGGGATACAAACTACAACACACTTGTTGTAACTTCCTCTTCTTTCTCTCACAATCTCCTCACTCAGATTACAATATTCACAATGATGCATAGCCGCAATACATTTCCCTCATAAATTAGGGTTTCATTCTAGGGAAAAAACCCTAACATAACTTCTACTGTTAGATTTACGACCTTATAATGAACGATCCATATTTACAAGGAAATTACAAAATACATTTACAAGGAAATTTTCCCTTCGAGGGGATGGACCCCGTAGAGGAGGTAACCCACTATGCACTCCTCCACATGGAGGAGTGTACATTCTTCCAGGATGTAAAGCCTTCATGGGGTATAAACATAGTTGAAAACAAATACCTCTTAATCAAGAAGGTAAACAGGCTCCACAACCAACAATCTCCCACTTGGAGACTGATCTCAACAACTCCACTGATGTTGTATATGTTGGACTATGATCCTTCTTGGACCTGGAAAATTTCTCATCTTCATATTCATTATTGAAGACCAACTGAAATTGAGCAGGAACTCAGTTTCTCCCTGGTTACTCCCTTCGTTAACATGTCTGCAGGATTATGGCTAGTGTGTATCTTTTCCAACTTCAAATGTCCATCTTCAAAGACAGATCGTATAAAATGGTACCTAAGTTGTTTATGATTAGTCTTTGAATGGAAGGATGAGTTATTTACAAGATGAATGGCACTTTCACTGTCACGATACAACCTACTATTCTCCTTATTCTTTCCCAATTCCTCCATAAACCTCTGTAACCAAATCATTTCTTTACTAGCCTCTGTAACAACAACATACTTTGCCTATTTTTTTGAAACAGAAACAACCTTTTGTAGTTTCTAAATCCAACTTATTGTTATTTCACCTATAGTAAAAACATACCTTGTGGTGCTCCTCCTACTATCTTTATCACCTGCCATATCTGAATCAAAATATCCCTGTAGAACATTGTCTGAACCTCCAAAACATAATGCATGAATAACAATAACTCTCAAATACCTGATAATCTACTTTAATGCCTCCCAATGTTCTTTACCTAGATTGTTCATATACCTTCTCACAACTCCCACTGCATGTGCAATATCTGGTCTTGTACAAACCATCGCATACATCAAGATACCAATTGTTGATGAATAAGGGACCTTGGACATGTATCCTATCTAATCTTGTGTCTTGGGACACATTTCCTTAGTTAATTTGAAATGTATGGCCAAAGGTGTACTAACTAGTTTTGCATTTTTCAATCTAAACCTCTCCAATGCCTTCTCTATGTAATCACCCTGAGATAATGTCAATTTGCGATTTTTCATGTCTCTTGTTATTCTCATACCAATGATTGTCTTTGTGTTACACATTATTTTGGTCATCTTAGTGATCCATTGACAACATGTGTTCATGTTCCCAAAAATAGCCTTTCTCCATGAGGAAAGTGCCTGACTTTCTCTTCCCAAAAACCTTATTAAAGAAGGTCATTGCAGGTTGCATCATAAGAAGGGTATGATGATGCCTAGTCATCGCACTCTTCCCTAAAACCGGTTTGCGACGTCTCCATAGGATTTTCTACAGTTGGGGTGCGATGATGTCAAGAGGCTAAGAAAAGGTCGATCTTCATGAAAGTTCTAGAAGGGAATCTTCTAGAAGGTGAGGTGGCATCTGTATGGTTGGGATCTTACTTGCTTCTTTGATTTGGTGGTATCATACTAATCTCTTCAACCATATCTCTTTCCCATATATAAAGAGGTATTTCTCATGGAAAAGGGTAAGGTTAATGAAGGTTGATTCAAGCAAGATTATTATTGAATAGGCTAAGAATTGGATGAGAAATTCTAATTCAGTTCATACTTGAGAGCTCCATCTTAGTTCATTAAGTCATTGCAGATCTTATTCATTCAATTTTAGAGCAAGTGTGTGTGTTTAAGAAAAGGGTCATCAAAAGGGGACCTTGCAACATCAAGGCTTTGGTTGTAATCTCCACTTTCATTATTTATAATACAATGATATGTTTCTTTCCCATAAAACTTATGTCGTTTTATTCTATGACTCATTGATCACATACATAGGTTGTCTTTGAGTGTGCTATATTACTTTCACTTTGGTTGGATTGTGTTCCCTTGCATATCCAATATCACAGGAGCACTGGAGTGAATCTAGGATGAAAACGACAAGATGAAGCAATATTTAAACAGTATGTTTCTCATCTCTTGTTAGATAGTAAACTCAATTATTAGAGCTTAGGGAAAGCATCATATTCTATTATGTTTTGTTCTAGATATAGGTGGATCTAGGGAGATCTGTTTATGTCTGCATTTACCGATAAGTCCCATAAAAAAATTGGAAACCATACAAGGGATGCGACCTCCTTTTGATTTTTTTCTTCCCATTTTCCTTTAGCCTACCTTCTTCTGATAACTCTCATTCTATGAGTCTATGGGGGATCCATTTAGACTCCCTGTGTTTAGAATTTATTTTGGTTTTTTTTTCTTTCTCCCAATTTTTCCAAATTTACATATATCATCGCATTGTACCTTACTAACAACCTACGATGACCTTGAGATGTCACCCTCTACCTAGCCAATCCAGTGAAAAGACATCGCACTCTACTCTGTCAGTGGCCTGCAACAACCCTTTCTCATCACATTGTGTCTTCTGCCTAGCCTGCGACGACTCCTGTACATTTTGATGGAGTGAGTCATTTTGCCTTTCACTACCCAGATTTCTCTTGGAAGCCTAGTCTGAACTTCCTATTCCCATGATTGATTGATTCTTGAGTTTGGAGCTTGCTTGTAGTTGGTTTTCAGTGATTGAAAGTCTTTCTTTGTCTTTTGCAAGTTTTGGCTCATACTCATTGTCACAAGAATATAATATTGGATCTTCATCTGAGTGCTTGTTTGACAAAGGGTGTTTGGTTTGTCTTGAGTTTTGGATTCATTTTTTTGTCAGATTGTTTGTTGATTAAGAAACGTTTCTTGTGTGCTTATGTCAACATATTTTCTTGTCTTTTTTGTTTTGTTTACATTGTGAACTTGATTTGGAAACGATATTGAGAGTGTCTTGATTTTATTGAACTACATTTTCCTTTCATTTGCACATCTCAGATCTTGTCCTAGAAAGGAAGAACCAAATTCATTTATTGTTTTAGCAATCTCTCATAAGAAATTTTTTTACATTTGAAATATAAGAAGAAATTGGAAAATTTGTAGTTCGTGATTATTTGGAATTGTGTTCATTCAGAATTAAGGAATTACAATTAGAATCTTGTTGTACTTCGAAAGAAAAATACCTTCTCCTTATAGTAACTAGAGTTCATTGAATTGAAAAATTACACATTCATCTATTTTTTCATTTTATTGGGTCAAGGTTATAACATCAAATTTTCACTTCCATCTCCTTTTTTGAGTAAGCAACAACCTCTAAAACACATCATAAATCTAAAATTTAATTAGTAGATTTTATTTTCTAGGGATATTTTACACCAACATTAGCTAGGATAGCACTTTGGGATAAGTTGTGAGGTACACTCTCCAAAGCATCAAAACACACAATAGTATCTTGTGATAAGGATAATTGAAATCCAATTGCTACATTTTGTCCTGGGAAGCCCTTCTCACACAAGGGTCAAACCTGAGGTCACATTAAGATTAGCAGAGTTACTCTCCCTGATTTGTTGGTCTTGGTGTAGAGATTGCGCATATTATGGGGGTCTCTTCAAGGTATACCCACAATGATGAGTGGAATCATTTCAAGTTGATTTCAGGCTAGATACCCTACCTTTGCACATGGATCAGACTGTTGATTGTTTCCCTAGGCATCACTGTTGTAGCTGGTAATCTTAGTAGCCTATATATTTAGAGTCTTTACATGAGGTGACTGTGGAGGGGAATGTATTCATGGTAACTGGAATCGACGTTGACCAGAGTCACACAAGCTCCTTAGAGGCTATACCCATGATTATGTGTGGGAGCTTGCACCAGGGTGTAAGTCCATTAAGCATGTCGTCAACATAACTTTTCCACCCACTTATCCTAGCCCCTTCTTGTCTCTATTTCGTGACATTGGATTTCATCACCAACTAGTGACTTCGAAATAAGAAGGTTTTTTTTCTTGGTTTTATTCTTAGATTTTATTAGTGAGTGATGTTTGTTTTCTCTAGTTAGTCATAGATTTTTTTCGTTGTTTAATTGGTTCAACCAACATCAACCTTCGCAATTCACGTAGGATGCAAGGGATACCCCCAAAAGATCCAGAAGGATACCAACCTTTTCTTCCTAATTCACCAGAAAGCTCTCCAGAGGGAGTAGTCGACCACAAAGTTGACTTAGAAGTTGGAAGCACACACTCCTTGGAAGGATTTAAAATTATTTTGGACTCCTTAGAGGATTTTTGCCTCCCAGTCAATCCAGCATTGAGTGTTTCATGAAACCCACGTATACCCCGGGTGAATTCATTCGGAGAAATTGTTCTTGTTGAAGAGACTAAAGTATTGACCAGACCTAACATAGGATCTTGAGTAAAGGATCCACTTTTTCAAAGTGAATCATTTAATACCCCGACTTACAGTGTTGGACCTTCTAGTTTTGGTTCTATCCCTTTGATAGTACATGATATGTATGATAACCTAGGAGCGAGTCCTGATTGACCTATGGAATCACAAGTAACTGAAACATATGTCACCTACATGGTACCTTTGGACCATTTCACAGGTATTACTAGTAGTGTCACCACCATTTTAGATCAAATGTTGATTGGTTCTCAATCGATCCCTACTCTTCAAATGACCCATTCTACTATGGTCATGCAAGCTACCAAGATTCCTACCGGAAATGTGGTTATCTCCCAAGATCTGATTGGGACACCACTTCCATCTAGACCAAATCCATCACTTCCCCCTGGGTATAGATATTTGAATGATTATGTTGCTATCGCTACCCAGGTTCCATTCAGACTTTTTGTTCCTCTTGGGTATAATGTTGTTGTCGGCTTTGTTCCTACACCTGCTCGGGCTCTCTCCGGAGGGCTTTATGTGCCTCCTCCACCTTTGCTTGGAGGATCTGTCTCTAGTGGCTCCAATCTAGTTGGAGGCACTCGTCATTCGTTCACTTCTGGTTACCAGATTCCTCTTGGAGGTCAATCTCAAGTTGGGGCACAACCTCAACTTGGGGGGAAACCTCAGGTTGGAGTCCATAACCCATTGTATGGACATAATTCACTTGGATCAAAATCCCAACATTGGAACCTTCCTTTCCAAGGAAATCCACAACCGTCTGGGGGGAAACATCCTCAAGATAACTCTTTTGTACCCCCTAACTTCGGCCAACCATATCCAGGTTCCATGAATCCCACTTGGGGTTAGGGCATTCAATCTAGTTCCCCTTACCAAGGGAACCCCTCGAACCAACACAAACTTGCGGGCTATATGTCCAAAAACCCTCCAAAACTGAGTCTGTCGAGACTATATAATTATTTGTAGACTACTTACGGTCCTATTGGTATACCTACAGGACTTTCCCCTCAAAACTACTGGTTTCCACAAGTGAACCAACAGTTGGCTTTCCTGGCCACTTTGGATTTACCTAATCTATCTAGGATTTTGAATGATCCTATATTACATTATCCTCATTGGCCCATCATACCAACCAAGTTACCGTATGACATTCCTAAATTTGACGGTCAAGCGGGAGAAGATCCTAATAATCATGTTATGACTTTTCATCTGTGGTGTTCATCCAACTCCTTGATGGATGACTCCATCATACTGCGACTTTTCCAATGAACTCTCATGGGTTCAGAAACAAAATGGTACATTGAGTTACCTCGAGCTTTATTCAATTAATTTAACACCCTATCCATGGCCTTTCTGATGCATTACCAATTGCCAATTCGATACGAGACAGTAACCAAAATTTTGAGTTCTTTCAATCAATCCTTGTCCACTCATATTTCTGATCACATCCATGAGTGGAGGAGGAGAAGACGTTTAATCAAAGATCCTCTTCCAAATCAACTATTAGCCGAGTGGTTTACCAAATCAATCATTGGACCCATTTCCCATGATTTCTCCATGGGTGGGGTTGTCACTGAAGAGTAGGCGATTAGTTGTGCTCAATATCTCTATCTTGTTTATTCGCAAATGAGAACACTTTATGATTTGATCCTTGATGATCCTCGTTCTTCCACAAACCCTACCCCAAAACCTTCAGCAGCCTCTCATGTTGTTGATGGTGTGATTGGTACCTTCCACGCTAAGACGTAGTCTTCACCTGCCAATCACACCAATCCCAAATCTAATAATTCCAATGAACAAAGTAATCCTACTCCTACTCCTTCCACCGGTAAGATCGTTGAAGTTAATTCCGTTCAATCCACGCCTCTCAGGAGAAACCCAAATAAAAAGAAAGGAAATGGTAAGAATAAGGAGGACAAGAATAATAATCTGCAATTTGATAAATCCAAAACACAAACCGTTGATGAGAAATACAAATGTAAGCCTTGTTACCTTGTATTATCTGTGGTGATGACCATTACACGAAAGATTGTCCAAGATGTGTCGAGGTTACTAAGTTCCTCCAAGGAATCGGGAAAACATATACACCTGTCTTTTTGTCACAACCTTTCCCTTATCAACAGCAAGCCCAAATGGTTATTGATGACCAAGATAACCCTTCTACATCATCCTATGTCCTTATGTGTACTGATGAATCTAAAAATAATGAAGTTGCATTCCCAACTCGAGCCAAGGATTACTCTCCATTAAAATAGAAAGTTGATGATATACCACCTTCATTTGTTCAACCTTCTCCCCCAAATTCACCTCCCAATGGTCCTCTTCATCTCGAATGACTAGGTCTCGATACATTCCTTCACCCTCCTTCCAAGGGCATTATTCGAAAGTCTGTGTTTAACCCTCACGCCCATGTTGCACAAAACTACAACATTGTAGAAGATCTTGCTCAAGCACCCTCTACGATGTCATCTCTCGAAGTACTTCAAAGTTTCCCAGCTCAACAGAAGGCACTATTAAAGGCCATCGGTGGAATTGATCCCACAGATACTAATATCATAATATTTGACTTGGAAGATCATGTTCCAAGGATTCCTCCTCAATTATCATTCTAGATCCAAGTTGTTATTGAAAACAAGAATATATGTAGAACTGTTATTGACAAAGGAGCCTCAACTTGCGTCATGTCCATCACTTGTTGGAAATCCATTGGCTCTCCTACCCTTACCGAATCACACAATATAGTTAAATATTTCAATGGTATAGGATTTAAACCCTAGGGTGTTCTTCCCTCATTGTCTATTATGTTGGAAGGTAAATCGGTCAATGTTGAGGTTGAGGTCTTTGATGCACCTCTTGACTATAAAATTTTACTTGGTCGTAGTTGGATTGATTCCATGCATGTAGTTGTGTCTACCCTTTTCTATGTGGTATGTTTCCCTCACCAAGGAAAGGTCATCACCGTCGACCAACCAACCTTCTTTAATTTTGATTCTCGTACTAGCAATGTTCCCTTTATTTTGAAGACACCTCCTGGTTATGATAATGTCAGTGTTGGTCTTTTGAAAGATTAAACTTTGATGGGTACATTTCCAATCCTACCACCCGATATCCCCCCTCCTTTTTTTGCCTCTATTAACATGATATCCACCACCATTCATGAAGCCCCTGAGTCATACGACCCATGGGCAGTACCTAGCCTTGGTGATTACTCTCATTATGATGATAATATTACTTTAATTCTGGTCAAATATGCTTACCAAGATATTCAATCGACAAACCCTTCCCCTCCTTCTCTTTGTGATTCATCTCCTGATCCATTTCATGTGATATTTCCTACTGATGATATGATCATGTCATTCATGCCTATGGAAGACACCCACTGGGATGATGGACATCATCAATCCATTCTCTTCCTAGAATGCGACACCATAGAGAGTTACCAGTGGATTTCGACTCCGTCAACCATTGTAGTTATTTTCTTAGTTCCTGAGTCATCACATGATGTTTTGTGCGAAGGGATCTTGAGAGACATTTCACCTACCATTCCTCTCGACATATCTATTAAACCCAGATTCATGGAGAATATTCATATTGGAGCCTCTTATTCTACTGACAAGGTCCACTAATATAAAGCCTTTTTCCAAGAATTTCATGACATTTTCGCTTGGAGTTACGAAGAGATGCGAGGTATCGATCCTGATATCATTGTACATGAGATTAATACATACCTGAATGCTAAACCTGTTCGGTAGAGACTTTTCCCAGTGCACCCGTGCAAAGATACTACTATCAATCTTGAAGTTGAAAAACTTCTTAAAGCTGGGTTTATCCATCTCATGGTTTTGACTTATTGGGTATCCAATATTGTTCCAGTGAATAAGAAACAAGGTACCATCCATGTTTATGTAGATTATAGGGACATAAATAAGGCTTGTCCTAAGGACAATTACCCAAACCCCTTCATTGACTAGATCGTTGACAACTATGCCAACAGTAAAATCTTCTCTTTGATGGATTTTTTCTCCGGCTATAATCAAATTAACATCTTACCCATGGACCAACACAAGACCTCTTTTATTTTCCCTTGGGGGACCTTTGCCTACCAGAAATTACACTTTGGTCTCAAGAACACTGGCATGACTTTTCAACGTGCTATGTCTTATGCTTTTCGTGATATTAAGCACATTGTGAAACCCTATGTCGATGATCTACAGGCACATTCCATTCATCGCCAAGATCACCCAGAGCATTTGAGCGCCATTTTCATACGTTGTCATTATTATCATATCCTCTTAAACCCACATAAATGTGTTTTTTGTGTGGAGTTTGGTTGAATCCTTGGTTTTATTGTGTCAATACATGGGATTCATGTAGACCCTTTGAAGGTTGTCTATCCTTAATATACCTCCTCCTTCCACTTTACACCAGCTCCAAAATTTGCAAGGGAAGGCAAATGTTTTACGTTGTTTCATCCCAAATTATGCTAAACTCACGAAAGGATTCACTCGGCTACTTAAGGAAGCTTACAAGTTTGTATGGGACAATACCATGAAAAAATCCTTTGAAGCTTCGAAACTTTCCTTAACCCATACACCCTTACTGTTTCCCCTTGACTATAGCTGGGATTATTTCCTCTACTTAGCTTCTTTAGACTGTACCATTTCCATGGTCTTAGTCCAAGAGGATGATTTACATGACAAACATGTCATATACTATTTGAGCTGGAGTCTCATGACTACTGACACCAAATACCTACATGTGGAGAAATTGGCCTCGACAGTTGTTCAAGCTGTCCAATATTTTCGTCATTATATCCTATTACACAAAACCACTATTATTTCTGATTGCAACCCTATGCATCATATCCTTACGCGACAATTTCTAGGGGAAAATTACTCCAAATGGATAGTGATTCTCCAGGAGTTTGACTTGGAATTCAAACACGCCAAGTCCAAGAAATCTTTGGTTTTCACCGAACTAATATGTGGCCTTCCCTCCACTGAGATAGGGCATGTGACAGAGGATTCCTTACCTGATGAATCCCTTTTTCTGATCAGTTCTAATGACATATGGTACAGATATATCATTATATTTCTCCAGACTCAAACTTTCTGGCCCGTTCTCTCTAGTACAAATCGTCATCGCATATGCTATCAAGCTCGACAATAAATCATTCTCAGTGATACCCTTTATCGTTGTGGTATTGACTCCATTTTCTGATGATGTCTCACTTACGATGAAGCTGAGAAAGCTTTGAATGATTGTCACTTTGGAACATGTGGCGGTCATATGCCTGGGTATGTCACTTCCCAAAAGCTCTTATGAGTGGCTTATTTTTGTCTTTTATTTGAGGATTGCATTACTATTGTCCATAAATGTCATGCTTGGCAAACATATAATAACAAGATAAGATCTCATCATGCTCCTTTACATCTTGTAGTTTCCATTGGTCCATTCACCAAATGGGGAATTGACTTTATGACATGTAACCCTCACTCGACTAGGGGGCATGGATACATCATTGTAGCTGTCGATTATTTCACTAAATGGGCCGAGGTGATGCCTACATTTCATAACACTAGGAAAACTACAACATTGTTCATATTAAATCATATCATTACTCGATTTGGTATCCATCAAGATATCGTTACCGATCACGATAGCCATTTTTGGAACTTCATGATGTCTGAACTTACTGAAAAGTTTGGTCTTCACCATGAAAATACAACCCCTATTACCCACAGGCCAATGTACAAGTTGAAGCAATCATCAAAGTTCTCATTACTATACTTCAACGAATGATAGGAATTCATAAGACAACCTGACACACGATGTTGTTCTCCGCATTGTGGGCCTATCAGACATTTGTCAAGTCTGCCACAGGATTTACACCTTTCCAGCTAGTTTATGGTATCGAGGATATCTTGTTGATTGAATTTGAAATACTGTATTTGAAACTGGTCGTTGAACTTCTCCCCAATACCTCCACTGAAGAAGAGCGTCTTTTGTATTTAATGAAATTAGATGAAAATCATCATGATGCTACCCTAGTTATTGAAACTCAGAAGAAACATGTTAAATCCCAATATGATAAGCATGTCAAGCCACGTGTTTTTTCTAAAGGTGATCTTGTTCTCCTTTATGAACAGGATCGTAATTTTCTAGGGGCCGGTAAATTTGAGGCCATGTGGCAAGGTTTTGACATTGTCAAATGTTTGTTGGAGAAGGGAGCTTATGAGCTAGTCAATTATGATGGAATCCCTTTGAGTGAGCCCAGAAATGGGATTTACTTAAAGAAGTACTATGCTTAAGTCATTTTTCACATGAGTGCTTGTACTTTTAGTGTATCATACTCTTGCATGTGTTTTCGTTGTTTGGTTTCGACCTTCATCTTCTTACCTTGCGTTGTGCTTGGTTTCCAGATGTCGATGTCTTCGCTACCCTACATTGGCTTTGTTGATGGCACTAGTCGCAGTACTCATAACTTAGCATCTGTTGCTTAGGCAATCTATGCACATACAGATGAGTTAATTACTCTACATGGTGTTTTCCTTGGTCGTGCAACTAACAATATTGCATAATACAGTGCAGTCATCAAATTATTGACCAACGTTGTGTCACTTGGAATCCGTCATCTTGTTGTATGAATCGATTCGCAGTTAGTGGTCTTATAGTTGAATAATGTTTACTCCATTCAAAGTCATACATTATTAAGGGTATATTTATGAATTCACCTATTGGAACGTTATTTTGATTACATTGAATACCAACACATTCCTAGATGTCTAAATACATTAATAGATGCATTGGCTAATTATGTGTTAGACAAACATTTGAGAAATTTATAAAATCCAATCACACTTTGTATATACAACAAGTAAGTCGATATAATCATCATATATATATATATATAACGGTAAATGCTTTTACAAAAAGTGTCTTTGTCCGAAGACCAAAATCTCAAAAATGTGAAGAACATGGATTCATATACAAATATAGCATCAAGGATGTTGATCGCGATAACACACGACTACCCATGATACTCTACGGAGCAGTCGACTGATAAAGGCATATACACCCATTGTATGATGTTGGTAATGCCTCGGGATCTCATCAATAGAGGCATATAAGACATCTACAGTCAGCCCCTCCAAGTTTTGTTCTATAGCCTCGTAGTCAGCAGTGGCTAATCCTACTACCTCGACTCTCTCCCCTCACCTTTGAATGGGAGATGAACCTGGAGGTCGGTGAGGTCCCGCATCTGCATCATCAAAGAGATTTTTTAGTCATCAATTAAAAGACATAAAAGCATTTCATATTTTAAAATTATAAAAACAAAATGTACTTCTTACCTATGTTCCCCCACTGAGAACCTTCAGGAATAAACAAATCTAGATCACCTCGTAAGTCCACGCTGACATATGCGTAGCCATCTACCATAAGCATCTGGGGTCTCAAAAAATCAAAGAAAAAGTCATTATACCTGATGATAGGACTAGTCACATGTCGTGCCATGAGGTCACACCACCTCTTCATTCTTGGATCCTATGGGGCCGGTATGCCCCACTCTACTTGCAGGCATAAGTGTGGAACCCTCTCCAGGAAGAAGGACACCAAAATCGACCCGTATCTAAATTGTTTCAAGTCACCTCTCCTAAACTTGGTCAACGGTTTCTTCATGCTTCTGAGAACCCCATCACTCTAGTTGAAAAATTAGGGCTCCATGCATTCCAGTGCATACTTGAAGTCTATCTGAAGGTCCATATGGGGATCTGTGCTCCCCTCGATATGTGCAATGGTGTATAGGATAGTCTATAGAGATAAGTCATGAACATATCGGATAGTGACCTTGACGCTATGTCTCTCAATGCCTGGCACGCAATGTGCACTGACATAATGGATCATAGGCTCACCACCTCCTCTGCTACCTGTCAGTGTAACTCGAGCCCCTCGGCGAGACAACCTAGTCAAGAAGTGGATATCCTCGATATCTATCTCAATAATGTGATCCCCCCCATGAAATACTTGTTGGTCTACATCCCACATATGGACTAAGTACTCCAGTAATCTCAACTGGGCCCTCATGCCCTTGATCTTGAAGAATTTTAGAAGTCCACACTGTTAGAGAGAATTTACTTTTCTTGGCTCATTCTCGACAAAGTAATCTTGATCCTCATGTTCTCTCTCTCACCATTCCAACATCCTTACTATAGAAAACCTGAAATGGAACATAAAAGAGGCATTAGCATATTCATCTCTCTCCTGGAAACTTTTTATTGGATGAAGCATCTTAAAACATTTTTTTGTTTTGCGCACATCACATGCTAGATATTTTGTATAGTGTGGAGTCGTCGCACTGTAGCTTAAGGGTCATTTGCGATGACCCTCGGTCGTGGCAGGGCATGATACAGGGTGCCTGTGACAACCTCTGGGTGCAAGTACCTTAGAAAAACAACCAAAAAAAACATTGCTAACCAATGAAAATTAAAAATGAATCCATGAAAAGTTGAAGGAGATGAAGATCAACCGTGCCTCTCACAATCTACAGTGGAAGTTTGAGGTAAAAAGGGGGTTTTGGGAACAAAGTTTGGGTGGAGTAACAATGAAATGGTAAAAGAAGTTTTTACCCCATTTTATTAACTTTTTACTATTCCATTTCCTTTTTTATTATTTTATGTATTTCACCTAAACCCTAGACTTCTAATGGTGTTACAAGTGTTTGATCTTTTATAGGTGAGAAACCTAGGAGGGGAATTTGAACAAGGATACATATTTTGGGTTCTCTTTTACACATTTGTCGTCTGTACATATCCTTTTAGAGTTTTTCAGGAAAAACTCTGAGCTTAGTTTTTTCTCTTTCTCATGCTCATAAATCAATGAGAATGTAGTCAAGTATAATTTTGTCATTTTTTCATACTCGTGATGGTAACATGAAAAACGACACCTATGGAGTATCCTTTAAGCTCTTTTCACACTCTATAAAAACTAAAATATTTCTGAGCGGCCTTATTCTTTTCATGCTCATAAATGTATTTGAAGAAAACATTTGATGGGTGGTAGATTATCACTTTTTCGGTCTCATCATATTAACTTACGAAAAAGGAATTTTCAGAGTCCTTTTTAAGTGTTTTTCAAACTCTCTAAACATGAAAAACCCTTGATTTTTTTCTCTTTGGAATCATTAAAAAAACATCGGAAGACCCATATGGGACCGAACCACTCCTTATTAGGGATCATTAAACATAATCCAAGGCACTCATCTAAAGGATGAGCTTACATAAACAAGCATATGTTATCCTCCTCAAGATTGTGTAAAAATAAAGAGGTACTCGCCAGAAATGGTGGGGGGGAATTTTGGAAAGAAATTTGTCTTTCTGTCTGTGTTAGTGATAGTAATAGTCTCTCTTGAACATGAAACCCCACTTCATCATTTGAATCCGGGTTGGAAAATCCATTCATCTCTCATTTGACTATATGCATGTCCATATGTTGGGTCCTCCTTGATTCAATGCTGCCAAGTCCATTATCATGTCGTTCATATGTTTAAGAGAAGTCTAGCCTTAATAAGCCTCCTATTGAGTCGACCATCTACAGTTATAAATTTTCTACCATGTCGACCTTCCCTGTGTTAGTTTCAAATCATTTCATTATCTAATCTATCTCAAATCTGTTACTTATTTCGTGTGATTGATGGGGGATACATCAAGACCCTCTTGTGATAAGTCTTTTCCTATAGAATTCAACTCATTATCTAGGAATAAGACTTAGAAATTATCGAGTGCCTTGTTATAAAAATAGGACCGTGGAGCAATAAAATAAAAAAAAATGAGGAAACAAAACACAGAAGATACACAATACAATAGAGACATAGATTTACTTGGTTCACCCAGTCTGGGCTACATCCACCATAGAAATTGTCAGGTCCTTCCTTTATTATTATCTAGGAAATGAAGGGATACAAACTATAGCAAAACCCATTGTAACTTCCTCTTATTTTTCTCATAGTATCCTCTCTCATAATACAATACTCGCCATCATGCATAGATGCAATACATTTCCCTCATAACATAGGGTTGCCTTTTAGGGAAAAAAACCCTAACATAATTCCTACCGTTATATCTGTGACCTTATAATGAACGGTCTAGATTTACAATGAAATTACAATATACATTTACAATGCAACTTTTCCTTTGAGGGATTCACCCCCTAACCCCCATCGGGGGATGCTACACCTGAACCCCCGTCGGGGGCCCACTTGCCCCTCGGACCCCGTAGAAGGGGTACCCCCCCCTCTGCACTCCCCCGCATGGAAGAGTGTACATACTTCTGAGGTGTAAAGTCTTCATGGAGTATAAACATGGCTAAAAGAAAGGACCTCTGAATCAGGAAGATAATTAGGCTCCACAGCCAACAATATCCCACTTGGAGACTGATCTCAACAACTCCACCATTGTTGTATATGCTGGACTTTGAACCTTCTTGGACATGGAAAATTTCACATCTTCATATTCATTCTTGAAGACCAACTGAAACTGAGCAGGAACTCAGTTTCTCTCTGGTTACTCCCTTTGTTAACATGTCTGCAGGATTCTGGCTAGTGTGTATCTTTTCCAACTTCAAATTTCCATCTTCCAAGGTGTATTGTATGAAGTGGTACCTCAACGATATATGCTTAGTATTTGAATGGAATTCTGAGTTCATTGCAAGATGAATTGCACTCTCACTGTCACAATACAACCTGTTATTCTCTTGCTTCTTTCCCAATTCCTCCATAAACCTTTGTAACCAAATCATATATTTACTAGCCTCTATAGCAACAACATACTCTGCCTCTATTGTTGAAAGTGCAACAACCTTTTGTAGTTTCGAAATCCAACTTACTATTGTTCCACCTATAGTAAAAACATACCATGTGGTGCTCCTCCAGTTGTCTTTATCACCTGCCATATATGAATCAACATATCCATGTAGAAAAGTGTCTGAACATCCAAAACATAATTCATGAGTAGCAGTACCTCTCAAATACCTAAGAATCCACTTTATTGCCTCCCAATGTTCTTTACCTAGGTTTTTCATATACCTACTCACAACTCCCACTACATGTACAATATCTGGTCTTGTGCAAACCATTGCATACATCAATATGCCAACTACTGATGAATAAGGGACCCTGGACACACATTTTATCTCCTCCTATGTCTTGGGACACATTTCCTTAGTTAATTTGAAATGGTTGGCCAAAGGTGTACTAACTGTTTTTGCATTCTACATTCTAAACCTCTCCAACACCTTCTCTGTGTACTCACCCTGAGAAAATGTCAATTTGTGATTTTTTCTATCTCTTGTTATTCTCATGCCAAGGATTTTCTTTACAACACCCAAATCCTTCATCGTAAATGAATTGGATAATTTTGTCTTGAGCATATTTATATCCTGCATATTAGACCTTGCAAGAAGCATGTCATCTACATACAATAGCAAGATAATATAACTTCCATTTTCTAGCCTTTTAAAATAAACACAGTGATCAGAATGACATCTACTATAACCCTGTTCTGTCATAAACCCATCAAACTTCAAATACCACTACCTTGGAGCTTGCTTTAGGCCATACAAGCTCTTCTTCAACCTGCATACCAAATTCTCCTTCCCTTTGACCTCAT
>JZKD02S1065650.1:588722-628910 GCA_000966675.3 Picea glauca
GGGAGATAAGGGAACGAAAGTTCAAGCGTTCGACTCGTGAAGTCGCGAGTGGTGAGAACAAGAGGAGAAAATTCAATATCACCTCTTGGGGGTTCGGGAAAGAAAGGTGCCAAGGTTGGACCTTTGAACTCGCGAAGGCGCAAGAGGCGAGAAGTGCTAGCGCTTAGCCTAGCTGACGGTTGCGCAACGAGGGCACTAACGAAGGAAAGGGCAATACCCGTTTCGTGATCTTGGTTATCGTGGATTTGAGAAGGAAGAATTGGGATTCATGACTCACGAAATAGCGAGATTGAGAGATTGCAAAAAGGACCTGTTGATAAATTTGAAAGGAGATTCCAACAAGGAATCCGAAAGAGCCGATCTAGCTCAAAGGAGAATCTGAACGATCCTGTGAGTGGATCTCGGCCTGAGGGTTGATAGGTCTGCACCAAGTGCTATCAGAGCATAGAAATATTTCTTTTCTTTCTGTAGCAGGGAAAAGTAATTTCAATCATGCCGTCGAGAAGAAGAGACAGGCAAACTCCCTATCCGCCAGAGGATAGGGAAATGCCAAGAGGAAGGGGTAGGCAAGTGCCAAATCCATCCATGGAGATAGAGATGCGTGAAAAACGTGCCAAACTCGTGGACATGGAGACAACACAGAGGCACACAGCTGATGTCGGGGATGTCGGTGAGTCCGAAAGTGAATATGAAGCTGGACATGAAGGAGAAGAAGTCACAGTAGAAGATGTAGCAAACGAACGCCTGATTAGGGCTATTGCAAGGATGGGTGCTAAGGAAAAAATGGATATTCCAGTATATAAAGGAAACTTGGATGCTGAAGAGATTCTAGAATAGATTAGAGCTCTGGACACATATTTTGACTATGAAGATGTCGAGGAAGACAAAAAGGTCAAACATGATGTCACAAGATTGAAAGGACATGCAACATTGTGGTGGGAAGAGCTACAAGCTGACAAACGCTGCAAAGGTAAGCAGAAAATCAAGAGTTGGGATAGGATGATCATGAAGATGAAGGAGAAATTCATTCCCAAGGATTACCAAATTACTCAGTTTCAAAGAATGCAGAATTTGAGACAGAAACTGATGACAGTAAAGGAGTACACTGAAGAATTCTACAAGCTGAACATCAGAGTAGGTCATCGCGAAAGTGATGATGAAAAAGTTGCCAGGTACATGAATGGTCTAAGACATGACATTCAGGATGAGATGAGCATGATGACCATCCGAATGGTGGAAGATGCTTATCAAATGGATCTAAAAGATGAAGAGAAGCTGAGCCAAAAACAAGGTCAAAGAGGCGGAGGCAGAAGTCATCCCAGAGGAAAATCAGTTGCCCAAGATAGAAATCAGAAACCCAAGGAAGACTGGAAGAAACCTCAGACTCAGACTGAGAGAGGTGGAAGCTCACATAAAGGGAAGTATACTGAACAGAGAGGCTAGTATGCTGATGGAAACATTTTTCCTCGTACCAGAGGTAGAGGAAGAGGAAGAGGTGGAGTAGTGAAATGCTTCACATGTGGAAAGAATGGACATAAATCTTATGAGTGTCCAGACAAAAAGAAAGAAGGTCATGAAACTCACATCATAGAAGCACCGAGGTGGAATGTTGAGGCAGAAGATGTTGAAGGTGGAAGATTGTTAATGATGCAAAAAGTGCTCTTAACGCCAGAGAAGGAGGTGGAGAATCCAGTGCAAAGGAACAGTATTTTTCGGACTGCTTGCAAGACCAAAGACAGGGTATGCAAGGTCATTGTGGACAGTGGTAGCACAAATAATCTCGTTTCTATAGAGATGGTAGAAAATATGGAGCTGGAGACTATTGAACATCCAAGCTCATACAGAGTTTCATGTCTACAAAAAGGACATCAGGTAAATGTCACTAAACAATGTTTAGTTGAATTTAAAATAGGAGGGTATAAAGATGAAATACTTTGTGATGTTATTCACATGGATGTTTGTCATCTATTGTTGGGTAGACTATGGAAATATGATAGAAATGTGATTCATGATGGGAGAAAGAACACATACACCCTAGAGAAGAATGGGAGAACTCATATGTTGCTTCCAATTAAAGATAAGGAGGTGAAACCTGAAGTAAGCAACATTGTACTTCTCATGAGTGGGAAGGAACTTCTTATAGAGGTTAAGAAGAAGGAGGAACCAAAATTCATTATGGTTAGGAAGCCTAAGATTGTTTTAACCAATAGAAGGGTAGATGATTTACCGGAAGAGGTTCAGAAACTGTTGGAAAAGTTTGTTGACATAGTAGTGGATGAACTACCTCATTCGTTGCCACTGATCAAAAGTATGAGTCATCATATTGATCTCATACCTAGAGCTAGTTTACCAAACAAAGCAGTGTATAGATTGACGTTGCAAGAGAATGAAGAGGTCAAAAGATAGGTCCAAGAATTAATGGACAAGGGGTTGGTGAGAGAAAGCTTGAGTCTATGTGTTGTTCCAACATTACTTAGTCCAAAGAAAGACGGAGGCTAGAGGATGTGTACTGAATCAAGGGAAATCAACAAGATAACCATAAGGTATAGATTCCCATTGCCAAGGATGGATGATTTGATGGATTGCTTGAGTGGGGCCAAATTTGTTTCAAAGATTGATTTGAAAAGTGGATATTACCATATTCATATGAGAGAAGGTGGTGAATGGAAGACAACCTTCAAGACTAACAAAGTGTTGTATGAATGGCTTGTTATGCCATTTGGTCTAACAAAAGTGTCGAGTACTTTCATGAGGTTGATGAATGAAGTCCTGAAGGAGTTCATCGGAAAAATTTTCATTGTGTATCTTGATGACATATTGATTTTTAGTAAAACAGAGGCAGAGCATCTGAAACATTTGGCTACAATGATGAAGAGGCTACAACAAGAGAAGTTGCTGATAAACATGAAGAAATCCTCATTCATGAAGAAAAAGCTCATTTATTTGGGTTTTTTATTTCTGTAGACAAGTTGAGGATGGATCTAGATAAGGTGGAGGTGATTAAGAATTGGCCATCACCGAAGAATATATTTGAGATGAGAATTTTTCATAGATTGGCTAGTTTATATAGGAATTTCATCAGGAATTTTAGTGGAATTAGTGCACCGATGATGGACACGGTGAAGAAGAGACACAAGTCTTTTCACTGGACAGAAGAGGTTGAGAAAAGTTTTAATTTGTTGAAGAAGAAAATCATGGAACAACCAATTTTGGTGTTGCTGGATTTCAAAAAGACATTTTAGGTAAAATGTCATGCAAGTGGATTTGCAATAGGGGCAGTCTTGAGCCAAGAAGACAGGCTAATAGAATACTTCAGTGAGAAGCTGAATGAAGCGAAAGTGAAATACTCCACGTATGACAAGGAGTTCTATGCTATCATTCAGGCATTGAAGAAATGGAGACACTACTTGATCCCTAAGGAGTTTGTCTTATACAGTGACAATCATGCTTTGCAATTTGTGACTCAACAAGAGAAGTTGAATCAAAGACATGCAAAATGGGTTGAATACATGCAGAACTTTTCTTTTTGTAACTAAGCATATTTCTGGAACTGCTAACAAAGTTGTTGATGCTTTGAGCAGGAAATGTTTGTTGTTTCAAGAGTTCAGAGTCAAAACACTGGGTTTTGATGATCTCAAGGACATGTATAGAGATGATCCAGATTTTAAGGAGGTGTATGAAGCAACTGAGAATCCAATTCTCAGGGACTGAGGTCAATGGAAAGAATACATGATCCAAGAAGGATTATTGTTTAAGGGTAATCAACTTTGTATTCCAAAATGCTCCATGAGGGAAAATTTGCTGAAGGAAAAACATAGTGGAGGATTGGTCGGACATTTCGGTCATGACAAGATGTTAACAAAGTTAAATGAGTCATATTTTTGTCCAGGAATGAGAGCAGACATCAAAATATTCGTGGATAGATGCAGAATTTGTCAGCATTCAAAAGGAAAGAGGCAGAATGCAGGTTTTTATCAACCGTTACCCATACCTGACAGGCTGTGGGATGCAGTCAGCATGGACTTCATATTAGGGATGACGAGAAAAAAAAGAGGGTTTGACTCAATATTTGTAGTGGTAGATAGATTTTCTAAGATGGCACACTTCATACCATGTCAGAAAACCAATGACACAACTCACATTGCAAATCTGTTTTTCAAAGAAGTCATTCAACTTCACGGCTTACCAAGGAGTATAGCTTTGGATCGAGACACCAAGTTCGTGGGACACTTCTGGAGAACCTTATGGAAAAATCTAGGAAAAAACTTGTCGTTTAGTTCAGCTTATCATCCTTAGACTGATGGATAGACGAAAGTTGTGAACAGAAGTTTGGGAGACTTGCTGAGGAGCTTGGTGACAGAACACCATAGTCAGTGGGACAATATTCTGCCACAGGCGAAATTTGCTTATAATGATTCAATCAATAGAAGAACAGGGAAGAGTCCATTCCAAATTGTTTATGGGATACATCCAAGAGGAGTTTCAGAATTGAGGGATTCATAACATAATGCAACTAGGAGTGCTAGTGCAGAGGATTTTGCAGAAGAAATGAAGGAAATTCATAGCTAGGTGAACTAGTGATTGCAGAACTCGAGCCAAGAGTATAAATGTAGAGCAGATCAACATAGGAGAAAACTTCAATTTGAGTTTGGTGATTTGATTCTGGCACATATAAGGAAGGAAATATTACCGAAGGGGACATATAACAAATTAAAGATGAAGAAGATCGGACCATGTAAAGTCTTGAAGAAATTTGGGGCAAATGCTTATGAGATTGAATTACACGATGGGATCAGAATTTCTCCGATATTTAATGTCTTGGATTTGTACCCATACAAAGCTGAGGAAGAAGGAACAAGTGATGAACAACAAGAGGTTCAGTGGACTAAACAGATGCCAGTTGCAGAGAAGAAACAGATGGAAAACATACTGGACAAAAGACTTAGTAAGAGGACCAGGAGAAAGTAATACTTTGAATACTTGGTCAAGTGGAAGGGACATCCGGTTGAAGATGCCAACTGGGAAAATGAAGAAGAGATCCAGAAGCATGGACAGACCATGCGAGAGATCATGGATAGGAGCCCATGAAAATTTTCAAGCGAGGGAGTATGATGCAGGAGCATCACCAACATCAAGTGAGCGTGGGAAAACACCAACGCATTTTGGCACATGAGGAATTGTTTGAAATGTTTTGAAGTGGGATGCGCCAAACTTAAATGTAACAATTAAGAAAGGGTGTACTAGTATACTGTGAACAGACCTTGAGCGTCCCTCTCTTGTCTGTATTAGGTGAAGGCATTTATGTTAATGAATGTAGGTAGGTAACTTTGATTTCTCAAATTAGACAGTTTTAGGAGCCGGAGGGAAAATGGATATAGAGACCCTCCCTTGTATTATTGTAACAATTACCAGCAAGAGAAGAGAGAATAGGAGAGAAGAAGCAGAAAACTGGGTAGAAGAACCCATGTACAGAAGTTATGAGATTAATATATGAAGCTTGATTCAGAATCATGGCGTTCAAATATTTTATGTGTATGCATGATTGAATGTTATGCTCATGCTTCTTTACTCTCTATTATGCATTCAATTTGATGCGTGAATGTTTGATTTCATATTTAATGTCTGAAATCTGAAGAGAGGGACAGTAAGGAATGAGTTTCAATTGTTTCTCTGTCTGAGCAAGAGATTTCCTGCAAGGAATGCAGTGAAATTGTCTACAAGGTGTGCATTGACAGAAGTCAGAGTTCGTCTCTGCAATCTCAGGAGAGATATAATTTGTTCTTATTCTTGCAGAAGTGAAAGCTAAGCATATGAGCCATGCAAAGCATGTGCAGGCTGATAAGAGTCTTAGGGTTTGCAACCTAAGTGAAACTGTCGAAAGACTGTTGTCGCAGAGAGTGCACAGAGTCAGAGAATTCAATACTTGGAAGTATTGAAGAGTTGCCACAAGGAGTGCGTGCAGGAGTCTTCTTGAAGACTCGAGTTGTCGAATAAAAGCTCAGGAAGTTTAGTGCCTCAAAGTATTGGGAGAAGGCACAGCGATATCATTTCATAGGTGGACAAGTTTTTCCAAAGAACACTCTGTTCATTTCGCAGGAATTGTCAAGGAGGAATTCAACGGTCGGAGTTCTCCATGGAGAATTCATGAGGTTCCAAGAACCGTCAGATCTCACAGAGGAGTAGAGGAGTTACGAAAACATTCATTGAGTGAAATATCAAGAGAATTAGACCGTAGGATCTGAACCAACAAGGTCCATTGGATCATCCACGTAAATTGCATCTCGGGGTTTCGTGGGTTGAAGAGTCGAAACTTTTGTATCAAGATTCATGAAATCGTGAAAGGCGAAGCTGCGAGATTGCGAGAGAATATGAGCCATCCAATTGGAAGGACACATGTCACAATATCACCTGTATCAGGGATTCGGGCATCGAAGGTCAGAAATGGAAGTCATTCAACTTCGCGAGTGGAGAAGTTGCGAAGTGAATCAGGATCGTCCATCCAAGAGTGGACAAGTGGCATGCTCGCCAAACACGAAGGTCACACTCTCATTGACCATTTCGGGGTTTCGCGAGTCGGAGAACCGAGAGCATAGCATCCTGTTGGCAGCCAATTCACATTTATATACTATCCTGATAAGCTTCCTACACCAGTGTTTTGCAAACTTTGATTTTCGTCGCAATCCTCGCAAGAAAATAACACCATTATTTTTGCGTTATTTGCACACCTGCCTTTGTTCTTGTTTTCACGACTGCAAGCGTGAAAAATTTGATTTCGAAGTCATATTAAAATCGTCACTAGATTGTTATGGTCACTCTTGTCTATACATTCATTGCATTTCCAATTTAATTGTGGTTATATAGTTGGAAAGACCCCAAGTTTCTTTACTCATTTGGCATTTGTTGTTAATATGATTTCAATTTTTATGAGACTGTGAAGATTTCCTAAGGATTGTGATTCAATCATTGATTTATTGGTAGTTTGATGTATCTTGATCAAATTCGTTGACACATTGGTTTCATGAAAACCCATTGACATTATGGATTAGACCCTTGGCGCAATCATACCACACAACACATATTTGATATGTTCGAACCCTTGGTGTTGATTTCTAATTATTGTTTTGATTTTAAAATCTATGCAAACGTTATGCTTATACGAATTTTTGGGTCGAATTACCATAGATTTCATTGATCGATCGAATGGCATGGTTTTTAACATATGCAATAGTAATTTTTGAATCGTTATATGCGCCGTCGGTTGTAATGTGGGAAATTATTGTTTTGCATGGGACGAGTTAGCTCCACCACCTTCGCACACTCTGTCATTATTGCTTTCCCCCTATCCCAGGTCACCTCTACTAGTTTTTGGGTGAGCCTGTGAGTTATCAACCCTGCATATACTCTGTTCAAACCCTTACTTGTGAACCCTTCTCACTGTGTGCTCCCGTCTCTGACGCTGATGGTGCACATAGAGCCAAACGTTAGTCAAGATCTGTTACTATTCGATAATGCCCATAAGGATTTAGAAAACAATGGTTGGCTGGTATTTATACAGAGGTTCGAGGGTTTCAACCTTTCGGTTGCCCAACAATTCACCCTCACCTTTGACGGGTGTAGGGCTAAAGTCAGTGACATACAGCTCGATCTTAATGAGGAGTTCATAAGCTCTGCTACAGGACTGGCAGCTACAGGCCAACGATGGTTTAAAAACTCCAAAGTCGACCAGGTGTCGCGACCATTACTATTCGTATCAAGAAAGGTTGTTTCTTGTGATAAAGGTATGCCTATTTCTACCCTCAAACCCAGGTGGCATGATCTTTTGATAATCGTTAAATAGTTTGTGGCCTGTGAAGGTCGATATGGCTTAGTATTTTTGTATCACCTTCGGCTGTTGATGAATTTTATGGGCTATCCTTTGAACATGACATTTTACTTCTTGATGAATTCAATGGGCTATCAGCAAGAAGGCTGATAGCAGCCTTTTTTATCATGACTTGATTAAACTCATTATAGTCCACCATTTAAACCTTAGTGGTGATAATTGGCAAGCCTTTCTATCTAGAAATGGCTTTGCTAATCCAGAGTCTGCTCAAATCGACAAGGCTATGGTCAGTGAGACTTTAGCTGGACCAGCCATGCCACTGCATATCCTTCTACCCCCTGTCAAACCCTCAGTTTGCCCTGACTTGGACCTACCTGGTGCCTTGGTTAACACATCCACTAAGGATGATATTAAGGTCGTCAAAAGACTTGTGAGGAAGAAAGACAACAATGATACTACTGTCAATGGAAAGGGGAAGAAAAATGCTCGATTGATATCAAGACTTGCTCAGAACAAACCTAAACAAAACATTGACCAAAAGCCCATAGTGCTGAGCGAGAACTCGGACTCCGATGTCGAGCATTTCTTAGCTGAAGAGTACCCCTATTCTCACGGCCTATGCTCTACGAAACCCTATGACTATGTCTCTAACTTACCCCCTTGTATCAAAAACAACCCGAACTACCCGAAAATAAAGTTGCACAATGAAACCCCTGGTGACTTAAACAAACCCTCGCCTGTTATGTCAAAGCCCGAGCAATCATCATGTGTCCAATGTAACGTTTGGCTAGAGTGTTATTACACCAATGTTCCTCTGTTACAATCAAAGATCAAATCGTTAGAGGAACGGGTGACAGTGCTGGAGAAGGAGAATGATAGGCTTCAAACCAACAAAAAGAAACAAAAAACCACTGGTTCGATTATCTTCAAGAACGTCGAGGCAGCAACGGCCTTCGTCAATTCCAAATTATCATAACCGAGTTGTTTTTTGATTGTCCAGGTATGAATTTCAATATGAATTTTGTTTTTTTGAGTTGTTTCAAATAAATATAATCGATTGGATTTGCTTTCTATAGCTCTGTTCGTTTTGATTCAAAATGATTATGTTTCTCTCAGTTTACCAAATCAATTTCATTATGAATCATGAGTGGGAAATTTGTTTGCTAAACTTGAACACAACTACGATTTAGTTAACGAGATTTTATTATTCTCAGTTTAGTATAAGCCATTGATTTGTTTTTTATTATGTTTGGCTTGTTTTTGAATCAATTCTGTTCGTCTGATTTAGGATAGTCAATTTGGTTTGATTTCGATTAGTTTTGTTTGTTTCTAATAGACTCAAAATAACCTTGTTGACTTCGATTTACCAGGAATGACTTTGTTTTGTATGGAATCAATATTCTCATTTGGATTTTGATTACATTTGACTTGTGCAAAAGATCTATTTGCATGGATGATTTTAGGGGATAAATTTCGCTCATGGGCTAATTTTCCATGTTTTTTCCAAAAACGAGATTTGCTATTTTAAAAATTATTCGCCCAAATTCTATAGGATAAAATTATTTTACCTTAAAAATCGCCAAAATTTCATAAAAAATATATAAAATCCTTATAAATTTGAATATTTTTACAAAAATATCGCCAAACATTTATAGTTGTCATATGAAGGATTAGTAAGATTCGCCAAGGTTTCTACATTTTAAAACACATTCCCATCCTTAAAATCACCCCTGTCTATTTTCTAAAAATCGTGTAGCTGTGTTAATTGATACTATTTTTGCATAATGATTGTGTCGGCTCCAAACTATTCTGATTCGTTCCTGTTTGATTTGATTTGTAAACAATTGTTGTGAGATACGATTAGCATGATCATTGGTATATGTTTGATATAGTTCCATTAATTTGAAATACGATCCTGTTGATTTCGTTGTGATTCGACAATGATTTTGTTAATGGATGAGGCGACATAAACTATTGCATAAATGATTTGTTTAACCGGTTATAGTTTGTGTCGATTGAAACTAGTTCATGAAAATGATTTCATTTCCGTCGAATTATCTAAGCGATTCTGTTTACCCAAATTGGTGATAACAAATATTGAACATATTGCATGTATCTATGTTACCTTTCGATTGACCATGATTCGATTTGTTTCAAATTAGCATACAAGTTTTGATTTGAATGATTCGTTTGGTTTCAAATTAGCAACTAAACTTTTGTTTTATAGTTTGAACATAATTTTGTTAATATTTGAATTGGTTTTGAAATGATTCTGTGTTCAATTTAGACCAGCTACAGAATCGCAAGATTCTGTAGCTAGTCTTAAAATTTAGATTTTTGTCAATTTTATCAATAAAATATCCTCTAATCTTGTATATTCTTGTCCTCTTTCAGGTGCATACGAATTAAAATGATGGATTGGGCTTGTTGTAGCAGTTTAGGAGATATTTTTGTGATGTATTTTTTGTTTTAGGTTGTTATCTTGAGTCAGAAATAGAGATTTGGGATATTATCCCCATATTTTTTGTAAACTGTTTTGATAATTCCCACAGGGATGTTTTACCCTGTGGGAGGTCTTTAAATACTTGTCATTTTTTGTAATAAAACCATCATCATCACTGTGGAGAGAACTAGACTATGGATTTATGATTCAGACTGAGATGAAAGTTGATGTCTTGTAACAACTTTCGCTTTCAATATATCAAACTTTTGTTTCAGGTTTTCTGCATATCAGTTTGCAATTAATTATCGACTACTTTAGCTATCATAATTCATTGCATGTTGATGTGACTTGATTTATATGTTGTCCATATCTGATATCTCTCATTTAAAAATACAACAATCATTTTATTCCAATTTAATGAATACAGGTTTATCTTTTTCATTAATTGAATTGTTTTGCACAAATTGTTGCACATAGATTTATCTAATTGTGATGGTTTGTAAATCATAAAATTGTTGTTATTTTTATGTCTTGTTTGTCCTGTCGTTTATAATTGAAGAGCACAAATGCTTCTTGTTTACGAGAATTTCGTGGATAATCCAGTGCGAGTTTCCTCCCACCGAACAGCTGAATCAACTATCGGATATAGGATGAACTTGAAGCGTTACTTTAGGTCAGTTTGCTATTTGTCATTTCATAGTTAGCTTATTAGTGTTATTTAAGTAGTTTAGAGAAATATATTAGTTTAGATTCTTAGTTAGGATTATTATTTTAGTTGCTTAGGTTAGATAGTTTCTCAGTTTATTTATTTTCATAAAATTATAAAAAATAAAAAAACGATAGTTTTGTTGTCTCAGGACAGTTTACAAATGAGTTTTGCAGGTTGTCATTTAAATCTGTAATTTGTAAATATTGTATATTTGTAATTAAAGATGATTCTGTTGATAATTAAACATTTACTTTTATAGAATTATAGTTGTATGATTTAGGAAATAGATTGTATATATAGATTGTATATATAGATTTGTTTATTAGTTTGTTTTAATCATTGTTTTTTTTATTTAGATTAGTTTATTAGTGTAGTTTTCATTTGTTTTTCTAGGACTTATATCGGCCAAAAGAGCCGCTAAACCCTTCAGGGTGGGTTATCCCAAACGGCTTGGGTTATTTAGACAACCCCAGACTGGATCCACTCTTCCATTTGGCGAGCGTTCATTTACGCCCATCGACAAATGGTGCTAGAAGGAGGGCCTGAAATTTATTAATGGAACGAGGCAGTCGTAAGACTCCTCCACCACATAATCGCTGACCTATAGTGACAAGAATTGATTTGAATGATAACATCCACCCTCAAACAACAACCACATCAAACGACTATCCAAGGATCAAAGTTGAGCCAGCAACCCCAAATCCTACAGGTGGTGACATACAAGAGATTGTCCATCAATCTCTCATAAGAACTCATAGTCCCTTAGCCCATTTGAGGCAACCAAATCGACCTTTGGAACAACCTTTAGATTTCTTTGATATCAGAGAACAACTCGGAGGCACTAACCTCACTGTGAACCCTACAAATCCAATCCTCACTCCTACTGCAGGGGGATCTGGAATACCTCCCTCACCACCTCCCTCATCTCCTTCTTCTTCTGGAGAAGACTCCTCTAATGAAGGCATTTCTCCTTCGCAACCTTCTACACCGCTTACACCAATGGCCAACCAGAACAACCCTACTAGATCTTGGCTTGACCATGATGCGGTAGCCATACCTGGAGATCAACATCCCTACTTAAACATCTAGAGAAGTGGCTTCCCAAGTTTGAACCTGACTCTAAACAGATCACTGAAGATCACACTAAATTTTTTATGTTAGCCATAAGATTCCGCAATGTCGAGCATGAAGACGTAGTCTGTAGGTTGTTCCCCTATACTTTCGAGGGAAATGCATCTACATAGTACTTTGCCCAGAAACCCCATACCATCGTGTCTTGGGAAAAGTTTGAGTCATTCCTTTTGGAAAAGTTTGGAGACGATAAGCCTCTGGAAGTCCTAGTTATGGACCTTTCTAACTTAAGAATGAACCCAAAAGAGAAAGTTAAGGACTTTAATCAAAGATTCTTAACACTTAAGAACCAAATCCCTACGGATTCGATGCCTGCCGAGAATCTTATAATAGCATACTACACTAAAGATTTGCATCAAAGTATAGCCATTTGGGTTAAAAGATCTAAGAAATCCACGTTGTTAGAAGCCTTCGAGGAGGCCAGCCAGATTGAAAAAGACATACTTAGTCTAAAGGATGCTACTAGCAATGAAACAGAGACTAGTTCATCTTCCAAATAGAAGATCAAAATCCTCCCTAGACCTGCTCAAAGTAAAGAACAACTTGAAATATCTGATTTAGAAAACTTAAATAAAGTCGTTCAAAAACTGTCAAATCAAGTTATAGATTTGAAAAGGACAGTCGAAGAAGCTTCCTCGAGCAAAGGTCCTTACAAGCCCCCGTTCAGGAAGCCTTTCCCAACCAACCGACCTAATCTAAATACTGAAGGCCTTAATCTAGAAAGTCTGCAATACACCCTTCAAACAATTCTAGAAGCCTAGGATAACTTGATGCCTCCTGAGATTCCTGAGGAGGTTGTTGGACAAGAGATAGTGCAAGAAGAAGAGTCTTCTCCAAACATTTTTGGACACTTCTCGGATAGTATATTCCAAGCTAACTTCAAGACAGTCCATCCCTACAATACTAGGAGTAAGACCGCAAACAAACCTTCTTCCGAAAACACTATGACTTTGCCCCCAAAGAAATCTAAACCAACTGAGACTAAACAAAGTCATGTGAACCCAAACTTAGATTATGATTTAGTTGAAGATCTCAAAAAGTTAAGGGCTAACATTTATGTCTATGAGTTATTGAAATTTCCATTTCTGCTACAAAAAATGCTACAGAATATCGCAGAGAATGGAAAAAATGATAATTCAAGTGGTAACAAGGTTTTTCAAAACAAAGTTCCTCAAAAGACTTCTGGTAAGAATAATCCTGATCCTCAAGACAAAGGAATACTTCCTATAAATAATGTAAATAATGTAGATAAAATAACTTTAGAAACTGCGAGTAAAAAGCCACAAACTACTACCCTTAGTACTCGCAAAAATGTACCTCCATTTTTGTTAACTTTTGAAATCTTTAATAGAAATGTGCACAATTGTATGGTAGACTCAGGAGCATCATCCAATGTGATGCCATGGTCTATGTGTCAGAATATTAACGCTAAAGTTGAACCATCCACTTTAAAAATCATTCAACTTGATCGAACCAGTGTTAAAGTCGTAGGCAAATTAAGAAATGTGCTTGTAAGATTATCGTCTAACCCCGAGGTTCATCAAGTTATTGATATTATTGTAGTGGATATTCCAGAAGTATATGGTATGTTTTTAAGCAGGGACTGGTCAGAGAAACTACACGGCTATTTCGCGACAGATTGGTCTCACCCATGGCTTCCAGAGAATGGAAAACCCAACAAGATCAGGGTAAATCGTGAATGCTACCTTAAGTTCATGGTCACAGTTTTGAATGATCCCAACGAACCATTTACACCTTCTGTCAATTCACCCAAAATACAAGGGATGGATACCTTTCTCGGAAATTTCATGGCCGAGGCTTCAACTATCACCAACCCAGAACAATAGTTCGAGATTGTGGCATATGTGCAGCCAACAGCTTCTACACAATGGTCTCATGCACCCGATAAAAATCAAATTTGGTCTCTTTATTTTGATGAGTCAAAGTCCAAAGAAGGAGCTGGTGTAGGTTGCGTCATTATTAATCCAGCAGGTAACAAAACCCTGATTGCATGTAGGTTAGAATTTGAATGTACTAATAACACAACAGAATATGAGGCTTTACTGCAGGGTCTCAGAAAAGCTTTAGATATGAACATTCAAAACTTGGTTGTCTTTGGTGATTCCAAAATTGTGGTTAGACTTGTAAGATATTCTATCCACTGTCTATCTCCGCATCTTAAAATCTACTAATCCGAGGTATGAAATTTAATGAATAAATTTTCTTCTTTCAATATAAATTCTATTCCTAGATTGAATAATTCTGAAGCAGATTTATTGGCTAACGTAGCTTCTAAACTCTTTCCTGTAGAAGGCCTATCCCCGGATGCATTCTCTGTTGAACTGTTGTTCAGGCCATCCGTTCTCGACAACATCATGAACTGGAGAGTCTTCGACGACGATCAACAGATTATTAGCTTCCTGCATATGGAAGAAACTTTTCAAGGTGCGGTCATAGATGAATGCACTCACGACGACAATTTGTGCGATTTCACGGTAATACTAGATCTGAGAACTTCTGAATCTTCATAGGACATGGTAAATTCGATCCTTAAATCTGTAGTTAGATTAGAGAAATTTTATGATCTTCAAGATAAATTCAAAAAGTCGGTCAACTGTAAAACCAATAGTTCCTCTTTATCATATGAAAAAGTGAACGTAGGAACTAATGACAAACCACAGTGCATTAATCTACGGGTAGGATGTTCTGAACAAGAAAAAGCTGCATTTATTAAATTGTTCAAAGAATTTAAAGATGTCTTTGCATGGACGTATGATGACCTTATAACTTTTGACCCTAATATCATACAACACGTCATTCCTATGAAACCCCAAACCTTACCCTTTCAACAGAAATTAAGAAAAATGCACCCTAAGCTCGAACTGACCATCAAAAAAGAATTAAATAAGCTCCTAAATGCTAAAATAATTTTCCCTATTAGGCACACTCAATGGGTTTCTAACCTTGTCCCTGTCCAGAAGAAAAGTGGGGAAATTTGACTTTGCGTCGATTTTTGAAACCTTAATAGAGCGTCTGATAAAGACAACTATCTTGTCCCACCCATGGAACAGATCCTTCAACATGTATCTAGTTCTAAGAGGCTATTTTTATTGGATGGTTTCTCAGGATATAACCAAGTCCTGATGTCTCCCCCAGACCAACTTAAAACTATCTTCCGCACTCCATGGGGAACCTACGCTTATTGTAAAATGCCCTTTGGACTGATTAATGTTGGTGCCACTTTCCAAAGAGCAATGGACATTGCTTTCCGAGGCTTAATCAATCAGTCCGTCATAGTTTACTTAGATGATGTTACTATTTTTTCTAAAAACAAAACTGATCATATAGCTCATTTAAGAGTTGTTCTACAGCGATGTCGTAAATACAACATTTCCTTAAATCCTAAAAAGTCCATTTTTGCAGTAGAATAGGGTAAACTCTTAGGATTTATTGTGTCGAGCAAAGGGATGATTATCAACCCTGAAAGGACTCAAGTCATCTCAAAAATTCCCCCTCCTACATCCAAAATGTCTATGCAGTCTTTCTTAGGCTAGATTAACTTCGTGAGGAGATTTGTCCCCAACTTCTCTGAAATGGTCAGACCTTTGCAGAACCTAATTAAGAAATACGCACAATATCATTGGGGACCCTCAGAAAACCAAGCGTTTAATGCAATAAAAAAGGACATAATAGACGCTCCTTCTCTCATGAGCTCTGACTTTTCCCAACACTTTACACTTTATACTTTTTCTTTTAATCGTTCCTATGTTGTCATCCTAACTCAAAAGAACGGAGAAAACAATGAAGTACCCATTGCCTTTATGAGCTCTTCTTTTAAAGGCACGAAACTTAATTACCCAACGATAGACCAGCAAGCCTACGCTATTTTCAAAGCAGTCAAACACTTCCAGTCTTATCTTTTGAAATCCAGGATGAAAGTTATTGTCCCTTACCCAGCCGTCAAGAATCTGTTAGTGCAAAAAGAACTAGGTGAAAAAAGGGCTAACTGGGTTACCTCCTTACAGGAGTATGACATAGAAATTACCCCAGCTCAAATAGTGAGAGGCCAAGGGTTATGCAAGTTAGCTATTGATTCAGAAGCGAGACAGCAAGAATAAAACGATATGTCAAACCTAGGACAACACAATCAAAATGCAATCTATTGCGCACAAAACTCTGTCAGTCCCTAGTATGACGATATAAAATTCTGTCTTGAACATGGGTCAGCCCCCCATCACCTGGATCCCACTAAAAGAAGAGCATTGAGATTAAAGTCTGTCTCCTTTCATTTGATTAATGGTACCCTGTTTCGTCAAAATTTTGATGGCGTACTGATGCGCTGTCTTGAGAAAGATGAAGCAAAGAATGTCTTACTAGAGTTGCATGCAGGAGAAGCTGGTGGTCATTTTGGTGGTGACACCACTTCCCATAAGGTTTTGAGAGCCAGTTATTACTGGCCCACACTTTTTAGAGATGCCCGTGTCTTGTGTCGCAAGTGTATTATTTGTCAAAAAGCATCAGGGCGGTTACAGAAACCAACCTTTCCTCTGCAGCTCGTTTCAGTAGACTCCCCTTTTCAGCAGTGGGGCCTGGATATTATAGGTCCAATCAATCCGCCATCCTCACAACAGCATAAGTTTATCATATTAGCCACAAATTATTTCACCAGATGGTCTGAAGCTGCCACAATAAGAACTGTGAATACCAGTCAGGTAATTGCCCTTATATTTTCGAATATTATCACTCATTTTGGTATCCCTGACTGTTTAGTATTCGATAATTCTTCCTACTTTTCATCTCTTGAGATGAGAGAGTTCGCTTTAGAAAAATGAATTAAATTGAAGTAATATGCTAGCTATTACCCCCAGGACAATGGATTGGTAGAGTTAACAAATAAGAATTTGATTAAAATCATCAAGAGAACAGTATCTGAGAATCACAAGAACTGGCACAATGCGTTGTTAAACACGATTTGGGCTGATAGGGTAACACCAAAAACTGTTGTAGGTAACTCTCCCTTCTTTCTCATTTATGGCAGAGAAGCAATTCTTCCACCACACATTCTTCTCCCTTCACTCCAGCTATCACGAAAAATTCAAGAAGAAGACTGACCCCCTTTGGAAAATCGAATTAACGCTTTGATGAAGCTGGAAGAGGTAAGAGCCCAAGATAAACATAAGTTAGATCAGCATCAACTAGTGGTTAAAAGCTGGTTCGATTCCAATTCTGCTTCTGATAGGAACTTCGAAGTAGGTGACCTTGTCTTGAAATGGGACAAACGGCATGAGGGAAAGGGAGAACACACGAAATTTCAGAACTTATGGCTTGGACCATTTTTAATTGCTGAAAAATTAGGTCCCAGCTCTTTCCGATTGCAGAATCTAGAGGGGCAGCCTGACACCTATCCAGTAAATGGCCAAGCTCTAAAAATATATTTTTCTTGATGACAACTCTCTGTATACTATGTACATATTTTTCTTTTTGTTTTCCTTTTCTTTCCTATTTTGGCTTCGATTTCTCCTTTTCGCTTATCAGTTCTGCCTTTGGAAACACATACCTACAATTTTTTGAACTATTCGGACAAGGTAAATAGAAAATTCCTTCACTGAAATGACTGTGGAAAAATTGTATAAACATCAATTGTATACTTCTGAAATTTACATCTGTGTTGGCAAAAAGTTTGTTGTTTGAAAGAAGTTAACTGATTTCAATCTCTGAGATAAGCCCGTTGCAATGATCCATTATCTTTTTACGCTGTCCCTATTCCTTAAGGGAATGACTCAGAAGATGTCTCCCTGCCTTAGAATGTTGGTTCTGTAAATAAACCATTTCTGGATCTTAATAAAGGACAGTTCTAAAAAATTATGCTGAGGTCTGAAAAAAAATAAAAAAAAAATATGTTAAAATATCATAATTTTCAGTGTCACCCCGCTCGACTATATATCTTTAAAAAAACAAAATAAATCATTAAAAGCGTTGTGGGAAGTGCTTGTAAACCCTTCGGGATGCTAAACAGGTCTGCTGGCAGCAGGTAAATGCATGCATGACACCAAGACAACTTCGCTGGGGTACTAAACAGGTCCACTGGCAGCGAAGCAATGTTGGGTGCATGAAAATTTGGAAATATAAAACCTCTTGACCTTAAAATGTCCTTTATTCTGATCTGGAACTTCTTGGCAGGATATGGATATTAGAGTGGGTTAAATGGAAACCCTGTTGAGGCTATAGATGCTTGCTGGCAGCAGTGGCTCTGTCAACAGTATTGGAGATTTTATCTTTAATATCGTGGCTCTCTTGTCTTAAGACTGTTATCATTTCTCATCTTTTAAACACTGTTAGAATATTTGGTTAATGATGATGTTTATACGATTTTTTGGTTGTTATTTTTGAGTTTGAATTTTTCTCATTATCATGATCAGAATTTGTTCTTTTAGAAGAGATAACTGCTTCTACCAGTGTGTCGCCATTGTTGGCAGCCAATTCACATTTCTATACTGTCCTGATAAGCTGCCTACACCAGTGTTTTGCAAACTTTGATTTTCGTCGCAATCCTCGGAAGAAAACAACACCATTATTTTTGTGCTATTTCCACACCTGCCTTTGTTCTTGTTTTCATGACTGGAAGCATGAAAACTTTGATTTCGAAGTCATATTAAAATCATCACTAGATTGTTATGGTCACTCTTGTCTATACGTTCATTGCATTTCCAATTTAATTGTGGTTATAAAGTTGGCAAGACCCCAAGATTCTTTACTCATTTGGCATTTTTGTTGTTAATATGATTTCAATTTTTATGAGACTGTGAAGATTTCCTAAGGATTGTGATTCAATCATTGATTTATTGGTGGTTTGATGTATCTTGATCAAATTCGTTGGCACATTGGTTTCATGAAAACCCATTGACATTATGGATTAGACCCTTGGCGCAATCATACCACACAATGCATATTTGATATGTTCAAAGCCTTGGCGTTGATTTCTAATTATTGTTTTGATTTTAAAAGCTATGCAAACGTTCTTCTTATATGAATTTTTGGGTCGAATTACCATAGATTTCATTGATCGATCGAATGGCATGGTTTTTAACATATGCAATAGTAATTTTTGAATTGTTATATGCACTGTTGGTTGTACTATGGGAAATGATTGTTTTGCATGGGCTGAGTTAGCTCCACCACCTTCGCACATTCTGTCATTAATGCTTTTCCCCTATATCGGGTCACCTCTTCTAGTTTTTGGGTGAGCCTGTGAGTTATCAACCCTGCATATACTCTGTTCAAACCCTTACTCATGTACCCTGCTCACCGTGTGCTCCCGTCTATGGCGCCAATGGTGCACATAGAGCCAAATGGTAGTCAAGCTCTGTTACTATTCGATAATGCCTGTAAGGATTTAGGAAACAATGGTTGGCTGGTCTTTATATATAGGTTCGAGGGTTTCAACCTTTCAGTTGCCCAACAATTCGCCCTCACCTTTGACGGGTGTAGGGATAAAGTCGGTGACATACGGATCGAGCTCAATGAGGAGTTCATAAGCTCTGCTACAGGACTGGAAGCTAGAGGCCAATGATGGTTTAAAAACTCCAAAGTCGACGAGGTGTCGTAGCCATTACTATTCGTATCAAGAAAGGTTGTTTCTTGTGATAAAGGTATGTCTATTTCTACCCTCAAACCCAGGTTGCACGATCTTTTGATAATTGTTAAATAGTTTGTGACCTGTGAAGGTCAGTATGGCTTAGTATTTTTGTATCACCTTCGGCTGTTGATGAATTTTATGGGCTATCCTTTGAACATTTCATTTAACTTCTTGCGTAGTCTTTACAAGATGTCTAAGAGATTCAAGCGCGAGAAGGTTGATAGTAGCCTTTTTCATCACGACTTGATTAAACTCATTATCATCCACCATTTAAACCTTAGTGGCAATAATTGGCAAGCCTTTATATCTAGAAATGGCTTTGCTAATCCAGAGTCTGCTCAAATAGACAAGGTTGTGGTCAGTGAAACTTTGGCTGAACCAGCCGTGCCACTGCATATCCTTCTACCCCCTATCAAACCCTCAATTTTCCCCGATTTGGACCTACCCGATGCCTTGGTTAACCTGTGCACTAAGGATGATATTAAGGTCGTCAAAAGATCTGTGAGGAAGAAAGACAACAATGATACTACTGTCAACAGAAAGGGGAAGAAAAATGCTCGATTGATATCAAGACTTGCTTGGAACAAACCTAAACAAAACATCGACCAAAAGCCCATAGTGCTGAGCGAGGACTCGGACTTCGATATCGAGCATTTCTTAGATGAAGAGTACCCCTATTTTCATGGCCTATTCTCTATGAAACCCTATGACTATGTCTCTAACTTACCCCCTTGTCTCAAAAACAACCCGAACTACTCGGGAATCAAGTTGCACAATGAAACCCCTGGTGACTTAAACAAACCCTCACCTGTTATGTCAAAGCCTGAGAAATCATCATGTGTCCAATGTTACGTTTGGCTAGAGTGTTATTACACTGAAATTCCCCTGTTACAATCAAAGATCAAATCGTTAGAGGAATGAGTGGCAGTGCTGGCGAAGGAGAACGATAGGCTTCAAACCAATGAAAAGAAACAAAAAACCACTGGTTCGATTATCTTCAGGAATGTCGAGGCAGCAACGGCCTTCGTCAATTCCAAATTATCATAACCAAGTTGTTTTATGATTGTCCAGGTATGAATTTCAATATGAATTTTGTTTTTTGAGTTGTTTTGAATAAATATAACCGATTGGATTTGCTTTCTATAACTTTGTTCGTTTTGATTCAAAATGATTTTGTTTCTCTCAGTTTACCAAATCAATTTCGTTATGAATCATGAGTGGGAAATTTGTTTGCTAAACTCGAACACAACTATGATTTAGTTAATGATATTTTATTATTCTCAGTTTAGTATAAGCCATTGATTTGTTTTTTATTATGTTTGTCTTGTTTTTGAATCAATTATGTTCGTCTGATTTAGGATAGTCGATTTGGTTTGATTTCGATTAGTTTCGTTTGTTTCTAATAGACTCAAAACAACCCTGTTGACTTCGATTTACCAGGAACGACTCTATTTTGTATGGAATCAATATTCTCGTTTGGATTTTGATTACATTCGACCTGTGCAAAAGATCTATTTGCTAAAAATCGTGTAGCTGTGTTAATTGATATGATTTTTGCATAACTATTGTGTCGGCACCCAACTGTTCCGATTCATTCCTGTTTGATTTGATTTGTAAACAATTGTTGCGAGCTACGATTAGCATGATCGTTGGCATATGTTTGATATAGTTCCATTAATTTGAAATACGATCCTGTTGATTTCGTTGTGATTCGACAATGATTTTGTTAATGGATGAGGCGACATAAACTATTGCATAAATGATTTGTTTAACCGGTTATAGTTTGTGTCAATTGGAACTAGTTCATGAAAATGATTTCATTACTGTCGAATTATCTAAGCGATTCTGTTTACCCGAATTGGTGATAACAAATATTGAACAGATTGCATGTATCTATGTTACCTTTCGATTTACCACGATTCCATTTGTTTCAAATTAGCATACAAGTTTTGATTTGAATGATTCGTTTGGTTTCAAATTAGCAACTAAAGTTTTGTTTTATAGTTTGAACATAATTCTGTTAAGATTTGAATTGGTTTTGAAATGATTCTGTGTTCAATTTAGACCAGCTACAAAATGGCAAGATTCTGTAGCTAGTCTTAAAATTTAGATTTTTGTCAATTTTATCAATAAAATATCCTCTAATCTTGTATATTCTTGTCCTCTTTCAGGTGCATACGAATTAAAATGATGGATTGGGCTTGTTGTAGCAGTTTAGGAGATATTTTTGTGATGTATTTTTTGTTTTAGGTTGTTAGCTTGAGTCAGAAATAGAGATTTGGGATATTATCCCCAGATTTTTTGTAAACTGTTTTGATAATTCCCACAAGGATGTTTTACCCTGTGGGAGGTATTTAAATACTTGTCATTTTTTGTAATAAAACCATCATCATCACTGTGGAGAGAACCAGAATATGGATTTATGATTCATACTGAGATGAAATTTGATTTCTTGTAACATCTTTTTCTTTCAATATATCAAACTTTTGTTTCAGGTTTTCTGCATATCAGTTTGCAATTAATTATCGACTACTTTAGCTATCATAATTCATTTCATGTTGATGTGACTTGATTTATATGTTGTCCATATCTGATATCTCTCATTTAAAAATACAGCAATCATTTTATTCCAATTTAATGAATACACGTTTATCTTTTTCATTAATTGAATTGTTTTGCACAAATTGTTGCACACAGATTTATCTAATTGTGATGGTTTGTAAATCATAAAATTGTTGTTATTTTTATGTCTTGTTTGTCCTGTCGTTTATAATTGAAGAGCACATCTGCTTCTTGTTTACAAGAATTTCGTGGATAATCCGGTGCAGGTTTCCTCCCACTGAACAACTAAATCAACTATCGGATACAGGACGAACCTGAAGCATTACTTCAGGTCAGTTTGCTATTTGTCATTTCATAGTTAGCTTATTAGTGTTTTTTAAGTAGTTTAGAGAAATATATTAGTTTAGATTCTTAGTTAGGATTATTATTTTAGTTACTTAGTTTAGATAGTTTCTCAGTTTATTTCTTTTTCATAAAATTATAAAAAATCAAAAAACAATAGTTTTGTTGTCTCAGGACAGTTTACAAATGAGTTTTGCAGGTTTTCATTTAAATCTGTAATTTGTAAATATTGTATATTTGTAATTAAAGTTGATTCTGTTGATAATTAAACATTTACTTTTATAGAATTATAGTTGTTTGATTTAGGAAATAGATTGTATATATATATTTGTTTATTAGTTTGTTTTAAACATTGTTTTTTTATTTAGATTAGTTTATTAGTGTAGTTTTCATTTATTTTTCTAGGACTTAGATCGGAAAACGGAGCTGCTAAACCTGTCAGGGTGGGTTATCCCAAACGGCTTGGGATATTTAGACAACCCCAGACCGGATCCACTCTTCCAGTTGGCGAGCGTTCATTTATGCCCGTTAACACATCCGAATTCGCGAAGTCCGAAATTCAGAAAGGCGGGAAGTTCCTTGTGGGACCTGTGTTGATGACGTGTCGAAATTTCACATTTTGGCATATTGGAGGGTAAGAGGTTGAGACTCTTGTCCTAAAAGTTTCGAAGTTGTGAGTAGCGAAACTGTGAGAAAATCGCAGTCGTTTGTTAGGAGGAGGACAGGTGGCAGGGATCTAGGGATCTCGCGAACTCGAAGGTTCACCGGGTGAAAGCCCAAAGATCGAGTGCTCCAAGTCGCGAGAGGCAAAATCACCAGGAGCGTGGATAGTCATCGGATCTAGGTCACAGGAGGACCGTTGGATCCAGAACCCCATCACATTTTGCATCTCGGGGGTTCGAAGGTTGAAGGGAGTTGTTTTCAACATCCGAAGTCGCGAAGTGCCGAGAGCCAGTACAAGGGATGCATGGCAGAACCATCAAGTGGGCCTAGGAAGTAGACCGGCAAACACACGTCACACATTTGGAGGAGTCAACACCCCGTTGACCTCTCACATCTCGGGGACTTGGGAGATAAGGGAACGAAAGTTCAAGTGTTCGACTCGTGAAGTCATGAGTGGTGAGAACAAGAGGAGAAAAGTCAATATCGCCTCTTGGGGCTTCTGGAAAGAAAGGTGCCAAGGTTGGACCTTTCAACTCACTAAAGCACGAGAGGTGAGAAGTGTTAGCTCTTAGCCTAACCAGCGGTCATGCAAGGAGGGCACTGACGGAGGAAAGGGAAATACCCATTTCACGATCTCAGGTATCGCGGATTTGAGAAGGAAGAGTCGGGAGTCACGACTCGTGAACTCACGAGATTGTGAGATTGCAAAAAGGACCTGTGGATAAATTTGAAAGGAGATTCCAGCAGGGAATCTGAAAGAGCCGATCTGACTCAAAGGAGAATCTGAACGATCCTGTGAGAGGATCTCGGCCCGAGGGCTGATAGGTCTACACCAAAGTGTGTGAGAGAGAGAAAAATAGAGGGAAGGAAGGAAAAAGGGAGGGAGAGAGAGTGTTGCTCTAGGTGGTGAGGTGGGGAAGGGGAGAGAGAGAGGTAAAGAGATATATGGGGGATAGGTGGGGAGAGACAAAAGGAAGGAGGGAGAGAGGGAACAATGGGTATAGGGGGGGGAGAGAGAGGGAGAGGGGGAGATATAAAGTGAGTGGGAAAGTGAGCAAGTGAGGGAGAGAGAGAGAGAAGAGAGAGATGATAATATAGAGGGAGGGGGCATAGGGAGGTGGGGGAGGGAGGGAGGGGGGAGGAGGGAGAGAGGGAGGTTGGGAGGGAGAGAGAGAAAGGGAGAGGGAGGGGGATAGAGGGGTAAATGTAGGAGAGAGAGAGAGAGATTTAAGTAGAGAGAGAGTTAAGAGAGAGAAGGTGGGGGAATAGTGAAGGGAGAGAGAGGGGGGGAAACAAGGCAAGAGGGGAAAGGGAGGGAGACAATGATTGAGAAATAGAGAGAGAGAGAGAGGGAATAAGATTCATAGAAGACAAAGAGAGTGAGTGGAGTAGAGAGAGGTGGGGGAACAATGGGGTAGAGAGAGAGGGGAACAAGGAGACAAGAAGTAAGGGGAGGAGGGGGAAGAGAGAAAGGGAGAGGGAGAGGGAGACAGGGGGCGAGAAAATTAGTGAGAGACAGAGGGAGAGAGCAGTTGGAGAGAGGAAGAGAGAGAGAGAGAGAGGAAGATATATGGAGTTAGGGAGAGGAGGGGAGAGAGAGAGAGAGAGAGGGGGGGGGGGGAGAGGAGGGGGAGAGAGAGGGGGGGTAGAGATATCTCATGTTAAAAGAAACGCACATGTGGCCCTGTTCCTAATAAGTCATGTTCACTTTAGGAATGCATATGCGTTCCTAAAGTGTGCACACGTTATTTTTATTTCATTTTTTTGTAGGAATGCACACGCGTTTCTCAGGAACACATGCACATTCTTGAGAATGTGAACAGATTATTGGGAACATGCCTATGCGGCTTGTTGATTTGACGTTCAAGGTTTGTCGAACTTGTCACATCAAGAACATGTATGTGTTCCTAGAAATGCACACGTGTTCCTGCGAGTGTGTGTTCCTAGAAATTTACACGTGTCCCTGTGAGTGCATGTTCCTGAGCATCCCATTTCCACTTTATGATCCACCAACTCTATGCACTCGCCCTTTTGCAGATATACTCCATGAGAAGAATTTGATACTCTGTTTCCTTGTGAATTCTTACTATCATCTATATCAGCCTTAAAAACTTAAGAATTTGATACATATATCCCAATTTCTCATAAAGTATCTAATGAGTTTCCAATAATAAGTTGATATATAAGGCCCCAAGTCTGCATTATTGGATTTCTTTTTTAATTTTATGCATAACTCGTCGAAATATTGCCGAATTTTTTTATTAACTTTCAATCAACATAGGTCACAAGATCGACAAGCAGATGTCGAAATATCATTAAACAATCAACATGTATGTGTTTTACCTGAAGGTATCAAGAAAATGTTTGTCTCACTTTTAACCAATGTAACTCACTCATTCGACAAATTTTTCTTGTTCTTTACAAGCTCTTTCGACAAACACACATCGAACATTGGTTGGTTTGTACATGGTATTTCGAAAAAAAAATGTTGGCCTATAGACACCATTACATCACAATATAGACCAACTTAAGTCACACCATTGACCAAGTTACATGGCACAATTGACCCACTAAAGTTGCAAGATCAATCGACTTACTTCAATTTTTCGACCAATGTTAGTCGCTCATCCAATGCTCATTTGTTGTTTTTTACACACTCTTTCGACAAACATACATTGAAATATCGACAAAGGTATGTTGGAAGATATAGAAATGTATGTCAAACGATCGACCAATTTGTGTGGATCATTAAACAAACTTTTGTGGCTCTTTACAAACACTTTGTGTCGATATTCAACATAAGAATTCATCAATAAGGTCATCATAATAGTGACAAATGTATGTTCTTCACTAGTACGACACATGTCTAATGATGATAACATGTTGATGTGTTTGTTGGAAGCTCGACGAGTTTGCGATGCAAATGCATCGATAAATTGTCAAAAAATGGGCCCAATGTACTAGTGATACATGCTCATTATTTAGAATATTCAATGTTAATTAGATCATCAAGAACAAAACACCACTCTTAATCAATAATTAAGTAATCACATAGATAACAAGGGTGTAATCATTAATTCACCCATGTGTTTGATTCTAATTAAATATCAAAGAAGGTGATAAAATGGGAGAGTAGAGACAAATGATTGTGAACACAAAGCTTCTATTGAATTACTGAATCAATCAATATTTGTGCAATAGTTTGTGACTCATTTTATTGAGTTCACTGGTTGTTATCATATCTAACTTATTCCAAATATAAATGGAGAGGTTGAGATAATATCTCAACAACACACCAAACATGGATCTCATAAATCCAACTCTCGAACAACCTCCTAAGAATAAGATCACAGAATTCACGTAGAGATTGTCTCTACTTCTCAATACATTAGCAAGCATATTGGATAAGTAGGAATTATATATTCCAACACTCTCCCTTAATGACTATTTATCTAAATATCTATGTGGTTGTATCTTCATCTAATTCCTTTTGTACCTGCATCTAATTATTGATGTCCATATAAAAAGAAATCCATCTACCAGAATACATGGGTCATCAGCTACTGTAACTGCCAGTTCTCTAGGAATCATTTGTATCTACATGGTTCATTCAACCTTTTACTTCAGTGGGAATCAATGTTTCGTTTATGCAGACATTCTTAGGAGGAAGATCTTGCCCATACATTTGCAATAAGAGGAAATTGGATCACTGTGTGCTCCTAGTGGGATATGGTGTCGCAACCTTTTCTACCATCAGAATGAAGGACAAAGTTGAACAATGTTGACATTGAGGAGATCGTTGGCCCAATTAAATTGGGAACCACATGCCTTTTTGTTGTGCTCGACTGCATAGAAGAGCTATGAGGAGGTGTGCAACCATAGATTTGTGATAAGTTGTTACTGTGGATGTGGAGTGTCACTAAAGGAAATTGCTTCCACTGAAGGTGTAATCGTTGAATTACTGAGGAGGAGAGGCACCTTCATGAAATATTTGTGATTGTTGTTGAAAGCTACCATTGGTATTTTTCTTGAGAAGCATGAGAGCTTGAGCCTCCCGTGCTTAGCGCAGAAAAGGGAAACCTCCGCTGGTTTGTTGTTAGAGGAAGTTCTTGGCCTGATACATGGAGGTGTTATGGTGAAGTGAGGTGTACGTGCCCATTCCATCGGACTCACACACCCTCCAATTTGACACAAAAGTGAGGTTGAGTTGTGATACTTTTTTTTTAATGTGTGCATAGTTATGTCATTTAAGTTATTTGAAATTGAGTCACACATGTAATTGAAATAAATTCTATGATATTTTGATGTAGTGGTCCTAGAGAATACTTAAGCATGTACCTGGTATAGGTTATGTACCTAGCCATTGTATACACCCTAATGTGAAAAGTTCGTGGTGATATAAAAAACACTAGATGTAAATAATGGTTTGTGGTCAAAACCACTTGAGAGTGCATGGTTGAGGGTAATTCTAGAAAACCCGGGGCATGGTTACAGGTAATCCGAGAAAACCTGGTGCATGGTTATAGGTAATCCAAGAAAAATTGATGCATGGTTGAGGGTAATCCGAGAAAACCCAAAGTATGGTTATGGGTAAGTCACTGATGTGATGAAGGGGGGAGGTATGAGGAAGAAAGGTTGAATGAACCATGTAGCTGAAAAGGAATCCTAGAGAACGGGAGGTTACAACAGTTGATGACCCATGTATTTCGGTAGATGGATTTCTTTATCTCAATCAATCCAATGAACTCCCGATCTTCCCATACCAATCATTCATGTGTATGGGTAGATCAAGAGTTATTTAGAATAAGTTACAACTATTAGTGCTTGTTCTCATCTTCTGCACACGAGTTCACCTCCAACACTGACGCGATTAATGACTCGACCAATTCTCATATATCATGCAACAGTCTCTCAATTTCAATGATTGCACAAATTCTGTCTCAATCATAAACTCTATGATATCTCCTCACATGGATCTAATGGAAAAACAAACCCTTATTGCAAACACACAACACACAACAACAATGCACTCAATAATCAATCTACTATCTACTCTACTCTCCACATGTTCCTGGGCACTCCCGTGAGGGAGTTATGCCCAGCCTTGAAGCTTTGATACCATGATAAAATGGGAGAGTAGAGACAAATGATTGTGAGCACAAAGATTATATTGAATTACTGAATCAATCAATATTTGTACAATAGTTTGTGACTCATTGTATTGAGTTCATTGGTTGTTATCAGATCTAACTTATTCCAAATATAAATGGAGAGATTGAGATAATATCTCAACAACATACCAAACATGGATCTCATAAATCCAACTCTCGAACAACCTCCTAAGAATAAGATCACACAATTCATGTAGAGATTGACTCTACTTCTCAATACATTAGCAAGTATATTAGATAAGTAGGAATTATATATTCTAGTAGAAGGGCTCATCCAAAGGATGAGGAGTCCCAAGCCCCATCTCCTATAGTCATCATAATCAATAACACCATGTTTAGTCAAAATCAGAAGACAATAATTCATAATAAAGAATATAAGGGTATAATTAAATCATATACTTAGCAACCCACCAAGGGTTATTATACATACCCTTGTAATTCTAAGTACATACATCTTGGAAGGACAATTGGAAACAAAATCTTATAGTCACCACCATACACTATGAAGTGTACATGCCTAATGCCTTTGGGTTTTGAGTTTCTAACAAGTTTCTTCTAGCCAATCACAAACAATTTTAGGTCTTACTTTAAAACCTTAAACATTGTTTCATTATAAATAGTATCGACAAGAAGGCGCATATCCCTTATAGTATTCATAGTTGCTTGAAGTTATATGATTTTTAATAACCTTTAACCTTACTTTTATACACAAAACAAGAGATTACCTGAAATTACAATTTAAATTTATATTAAAAAAATGTCATGATAAAACAGGTTAGTAAAAAAAGTTCAATTCTTAATAAAATGTTTTATTTTACATTTTATTAATTAGATTCATAAGAAATATTGAATTATGTTAATATTGACATGTACACAACAAGACACATAAATTTCTGTAGTTAAATTTGTAGATTAAATTAAATACTACTGCTTCATTGATTCGTTCAAGAACTTGAAATTAACATACGAGTTTTTATTTAACAGAAAAAAGTCATGAAACTAAGTCAATAAACCTAGTAAAAAAGGTGAACAGGTTGACTTGAAAAAATACACCGAACCTTCACAGAAAGATCGGAAATATATACCTCAATAAGTGCGTCAAAACTTACTTAGAATGAGAAAGATTCAGAGATGTACAGTAAAATGACACCGACTTAAAAGGAAAGAAACGGATCAAAACCTACAAAGCTAAAGCTGAAGCTGAAGAAGGAACCAGCAGATGGAAGCAAGCATTACCTGGGTACCAAGTCGGTAATGGAAGCATCAGGGTTGGAAGCAAGCATTACCTGGGTACCAAGTCAGTAATGGAAGCATCAGGGTTAGATAGAACTCGAGCCAGAAGGGCAGATGATTCAGACGAAGATACGATCACACATGCATGTGACAACCCAGAGCCAGAATTGGTGGACTTGGTGTTTTGGGTAACAGAAATCACAAAAGCAGGTAAGCTCATAAATTGAGGTGAAAGCATCAGTGTGATTGTAGACATTGGTGGCCGAAGTGATGAGTCCGCTTGTGTACACAAAAGACCAAAATGGATGCATCTCAAAGCTTGCTCCTCATCGCATGTTTCAATTATAGCCGGGTCTATCATTTGCACAATATTTCCTCGTTGATATGACCTCCATGCTTGGATTTTCATAAAATATAAACATGACGAAGAGATCTATAAGATCAGCCTCAATTTAGTTTTATGGTAAAATAATCCGCAAGTGAGAATCCTGGTGAAGATAGAGAAGCCCGCGAGCTACTCCCAGTATGATGTCGTAACGCTTCTGTCAATCAAGATGTTTGCTTGGGTCTGTATCCATGCATTCAGAACACTTATTAATGATCAGTATGACCGAACTAACTATAGGTTGAAATATTGTGCTTTTTGTCTATACATATAACCTAATAAAATGGAAGTTACCCACCGAGTAGGATTTTATCAAGGCTCTTATTCCGTAAATACTCATAAACAAGCAACCTTTCTGATCCCTCTGCCCAACAACCGAGTATGTTGACTACATTTCGATGCTGAATTTTGGCCACAAGCTTCACTTCATTCATAAAATCTTTCCTTCCTTGCATAGATTTTACAGACAGCTTCTTCACAGCTATTTCTTTTCCATCTTCAGTAGTTCCCTGAGATTTACACAAAAGACCAGTATGAGAGATTTTGTAAAATACTTAAGTTTAATTGTCTTTCTACCATGTATTTGTTTCCAAACTGGCAATCTGTATCTAACAATAAGGGTGAGGTGCTAGCAACCCACCAATTCTTATAGAAACTAGTAGAATCTTTCTAATCAGCCTATGTTACCTTGTATACAGGGCCAAATCCTCCGTCTCCAAGCTTGTGATCATCATGAAAGTTTTTCTTAGCAGCTACCAATGTTTTCATCTTAAACATTACTATCTGCTGATCCTGTCTGATTAGCGCGTCTTCCTCGTGACCTATACAATGAAAATTCACAGCTACATCAGAAAATATTTGGGCAAAAATTGAATGATGTCCAACTGTTACAGTCTGCCTGACTATTGTATTGTAACTGTGATGATTAATCATATCATATTTTCGTATCCAGACAAGATAGATCCACTCCACAGCGCCGTAAGGGCTGGGGGTGATCCATCAACTCTTTCTGTGTGCACTTATCTATGTAACAGTTCTACACCATGTACTGACTATGGGCACCGGAAAATCCATCTAAACCTGGGTCTGATTATATGAACCTTTGGGCCTGATGTGCATATTATGAGAGCCCTAGTTTAGATGGTTATCTGATAGTGAAGACGCAAAATCAAATTAAAGAACCGACACAGAACATCACACGTCGTTGCCCAAGCAATCTGTTCAGCTAATAGAAAAAAAAAATGGCTACTTTGTTTGACTGTACTACCGGATCGTATCATCATCTGCAATACCTTCGTTTGGTCCTTCAAATATGGCGGACATCAATCTTCTCCAGGTTGCGAAGAGACATACGAATAACACAAGGAAGCCGCTCACAGCACCTAAAATTATGGAGGGGTTGATATGTGGACTGTTATGTTTAATCGACGGTGTGATCTGCTTTGGTGGTCCTGGTGGAAGCGCAGTCAAATTAAAGAAAATATCGATGTCGTAACGAACTATGCAGCTTCCCATAAAACCTTCAAGGGCTTCTATTCCGGGATAAAGTGCCAAAATATCATTGACTGTATTTGATAAACATGTTCTACAGTCGTCAGTAGATATATCTCTGGTGCACTCGGCCTGAGCATAAATCTTCCTAAACAAAGAGTCTACACTCATACCGAAAGCACATCGATTCATTGTAGATGCTGCTTCAGCTAATAATTTGGACAAGAGCATGTCGAGAACAGGGATGGAGACATAAGGGTTAGTGACATTGGGTTTTAGTTTACCATACTTTTCACTAAGTCTCATAAGTCTCATATGTTATATGTTCCATGAAATTATAACAGAAATCAGAGCGATTTAATTAGTAAAGTTTAGGATGAAGATATACATATCCTACCTCTTTTGGATTTGAACCTGTAACTTTTTAAGAGGAAACACATGTTCTTAACCATTAAACCCACTAAAGCTGTATTATTATTATTATCTGTATTGAACAATCAACACATATTCTTAAATAATTAAACCGCTGTCAACTTGCGTTAATGTTTAAAAAATCAACACTTCTTTGGACATTAACGGGGGTTGTTGAATGGTAAACATTTTCTATTAATCGGTCTTACAATCTTCTTTGGATGCCAGTGACGGTTGTTGACTGGCAGAGTTTTCTATTCCTTCTGGTTGTTAATATTTAAACACTTCTTTTAGATATTGGCGGCATTGGTTGAGCGGTAAGGGTTTTCTATTACTACTGGGTTTTAATATTTGAAAAAGTCGACACTTCTTTGGATATTATCGACGGTTATTGAGTGGTCAGGCTTTCTATTAATAAGTATGGCAAGATTTTTGTTTTTGGATACATAAAATAATGGTAAAGGTGACTCTTGACCCTTTAAGAGGAAATACGTATTAGTAATTAGTTGACCCTTTAAGAGTTAGTAATTATTAGGTTCCCCTAAGTTATAATTGATTACTGAAGAGAGGAGAGATTCTTCATCGACCCCCAGTTTTAACATTATACTGCACTCTAGCGAATTTCATCTTCCACGGCCTCCATGTGTACGTGAATATGTGGTGGAGTAACCACATGGAATGTAGTCGGCTTCAATGCCTATGTTTAATATGTTATTCATTCTTATAATTATCTCCCATTAACTATATTAAAAATAGTCTAAGTCTCCAACTTAATTTAATGCTTCATTTTAATATTTTATGAATTTTTTTTAATATTTTATCACCTAATCTCAACTACATTCTTATTTAACATAATAGCTTCATTTGTTTTTATGATAAGTGGAGTGTTCTCCTAAAGAGTTTGCCTTATTTTTTCTTCCTAGAAAAAAATCAATGCTTTCCTTTCCACTTCAAAACATAATATAAAATTTACAATTTGATTTTAATATTTTATTTATATTAAAACAATTGTTTTTAAAAATTGTCATCAAAATTTACATTTACAGTTTTCACTAATTTATCAAAATCCTTGTTTTATTGATCCGATTTATTTTTATAAAATTGCTTAAATTTTCAAATATGAAATAAATTCATGTTTTTTTTTTTATATATAATCAAAGTAATTTTTATAAGAATGTAAACGTTTAAGTGTAAAATTGATATTGATAATCAGTTAATGTATATATCTTTACCATATTTATGTTTTTCACTTACGAACCAAACATATATATGCTGCCGATAATGTATAAGGTTGACAAGATTCATGTTTTCTTATATAAGTAAAGTTATAATTTATTTTTAAAATATTTTTTAAACTTTAAAATATAGAATTGATATTGAATAATGAGAAAAATATATATCTTTCAAATTGATATAGATATTTTGTATAAATATATTTAGAAATAATGATTAGTTAATAATGGAGAAAATTGAATAATGGTTTCAACCGTTTAATGGTTTCAACTGTCCAAAGTGTTTATCCTCCTATTTAATGTACTCATTAATTGATTTAATAAAATGTTCAGCGTTGCTTTGCCTTGATGGCCTCCAGGTGCGGTTCTGTTTCATTTCTTCCTATTTCAAGTTGGTATCATAGCATAAGGCTTGTCTTGGGTTTGTGATCTAAATCGTGAGGCTGCAGAAACACATTTTACATCCTTTGGAAATTTTTACAAATATCATGAGGAGCTTTTGGTAGATTTAAATTTGAAAAAAAAGCTTGCCCATATACTCGTATATCAATCCACCAATTCAATTATCAATCCACCAATCTTAATAATTTGAGGATATTTGGGTGTAAGACTTTTGCACACATTTCAAAGGAGAACATGAAGAAGCTTGATGTTGAGGCTATCAAATGTATTTTTATAGGGTACTATTCAGAATTTAAAGCATATAAAGTGTTTGATCCATCTACTCAGAAAGTGTTTGCAAGTAGAGATGTAATTTTCGGTGAGTACTTCATGAAGGGTGGGATGTACTTCTTGAAGATGAAGAGGTCAAAGAAGAGAAGCACCAACAGGAAAAGGTCCAGTGACATGGATACATCCAGCAATGAAGAAGAATATTTAGAAAATGGAGAAGAAGTCACCAACCAATTGAGGAGATATTCACAACAGGTTCGTCCACCTGAAAAATATAAAGATTATGCCTTGATGAGTAATATTTCAAATGCCATATAACCCATGAGTTTTAATGAATCTAATGAACATGAAGAGTGGAGAAAAGAAATGGAGGAAGAATATGACTCTATAATGAAAAACTAAACTTTGGAATTGACTGAATTTCCTAAAGATAAAATCCCATAGGATGTAAATGGATATACAAACCTAAATTTAAAGCAGATGGTAGTATAGATTAATATAAAGCCAGATTGTTGGAAAAAGGGTATTCATGGAAAGAGGGCATTGATTATGCAAAAACATTTGCACCACTAGTTAAATTAAACACTATAAGAATGTTAATTGCAATAGCTACAGAATACCATTGGAAGCTTCACCAATTAGATGTAAAATATGCTTTTCTGAATGGTGAGTTAAAGGAGGAGGTTTACCTTACTCAACCAAAGGGGTTTGTGAAAAGTGGTTAGGAGCATTTAGTGTGTAAATTAAAGAAAGCATTGTACAGACTGAAACAGGAACCTAGGTCATGGTATGAGAAGATATATTCCTTCTTTCTTCAGCAGGATTTTATGAGGAGCAAAAGTGATCCAAATCTGTATAAATAGTTTGATGAAAACAGGCATGTTGTATTGATTTCCTTATATGTTGATGATTTAATTATCACAGGAAATTCAGAAAAAATAATTAGTGGAATTAAGAAGCAGATGTCATAGGTATTTGAAATGAAAGATCTTGGTGAGTTACATTACTACCTCAGTCTTGAAGTTTGGAGAAATGTTGGTCAAACCTTTGTGTCTCAAGGTAAATATGTCAGAGAAGTACTTAAGAAGTTTAAAATGAATCAGTGTGAAGTTTCTTATGTTCCAATGCAGCAGAACATGAAACTTTACCATGAAAATGGTTCGAAGGAGGTAAATGATACAGTGTATAGACAGATGGTGGGAAGCTTGAACTATCTCACTACAACCAGACCTGACATAGCATATTTTTTTAGTGTGTTAAGTCAGTTTATGGAAAAACCTCTAGAAATCCATTGGAATGCAGCAAAAGGGGTACTCAGGTATCTCGAAGGCATACTTGATTATGGTATTAAGTATACTAATTCATTCGATGTTGAGCTCACAGGTTACTCAGATTCAGACTAGGTTGACAATTCAGATGATTAGAGATCTACTATACGTTATTCTTTTAGCATTAGATCTGAGATTATTTCATGGAGCAGTTAGACGCAACCCACTATATCTTTGTCATCCATTGAAGCAGAATATAAAGCATTGTGTGGAACAACTTGTGAAGTTGTTTGGTTGAGAAGACTACTTCAAGATGTTGGAGAAGAACAAAGGAAAGTTACGATAATCAAATGTGATAACCAAATCTCAATCAAGTTGGAAAATAATCCAGTTTATCATTCAAGGACAAAGCATGTTGATACTCGATTTCATTTTGTTTGAGAAAAGATGAAGTCTAATGAAATTGCTTTAATGTATTGTAATACTAGTGAAAATGTTGCTAATATTTTTACTAAGCCTCTTGGGAAGATAAAATTTGAACTGTTTAGGGAGCTGTTAGGTGTGGGTTTCAATCCTTTCTCTATTAAAGGGGAGACTTAGCAATAATTATTAGTTAATAATGGAGAAAATCAAATAATGGTTCCAACCATCTAATGGTTTTAATCGTCCAAACTATTTATCCTCCTATATAATGTACTCTTTAATTGATTTAATAAAATGCTCAACATTGTTTTTCCTTGATGGCCTCTAGGTGCTTCCTTGCCTAAGAGAAGTCAGTTCTATTTCATTTATTCCTATTTCAAGTAATATATAGAATCATTAAAAAAAATAGAAAAGAGAGAGAATCCACACTTAAAATAGAAATGTATAAGGTTTACATGATTCATGTTTTCTTATATAATTAAATTTATAATTTGTTTTTATAAGATTTTTTAAACTTTGAAGTATAGAATTGATATTGAATAATGAGAAAATTATATGTGTCAAATTGATATTTAGATATTCTCTATGAATATATAGAATTATTAGAAAATCATAGAGAAGAGAGAGAAACCAAACTTAAAACATAGTTGTATGAATATATAGAATCATTAGAAAAATGTAGAGAAGAGAGAGAAGCCAAACTTGATAATAAATTTAAATCCTTTGAAGACAAGATTGAGACAAATATAGAAAACATAATTTTAGGGTTCCAGAGTGAGCTATAGAAAATGGAGGCTAGATTAGAAGAAATAGAAAAACAAATCCAAGAAAAGAAACAATCAACCCATGAGGTAGAGGTTGAATAAAATCATAATCTTAGGGACATGATTACAGAGCTAGAAGAAAAGATAATTAGTGATTTGGATATAAATCATTTGGAACATAAGTTGGATATCAAACCAATCAAAGAAGAAATGAAAATGCTCATAGAATTACACCATGAACATAACAAAATAGCTTTGAACCTCATAATTTTTGGTGTTAAAGAGAAAAAAGATGAGGACACCATGGAAATAATTAAGGAAGAACTAAAAAATAAATTACAAATTGATACATATTGCCACATAGAAGAAAACAGGTTGCAAAAAATAATTGAAAATACAGATAGGTTGATATGGTTTAAGGTAAGCTCTAATGACCATAAATATCGCATACTCATCAAAAATCCAAGCTTAAAAGGGTCACAAATATTTATCAATGAGTACCTCATTCTAGAGGACCAACTTGAATTAAGTAAGGAAGTTCAAAAGATGAAAGAAGTTTGTTAGCACTAGGAATCAACCTCATACTGTAATGAGGATAAGCCCAGTACCCATCAGTTATTCAGTAAATGTAAATGAGTTTTAAGGGGGTCAAATGGATAAGACTCAAGATAATGACGTTCTAATTCAGAAAATCTGGGCTGGCATGCACAAGAAATTGAGGTCTTGTATCAACTTCAGTCAGTAAGTTGGAGTAAAGGTGAATAGGAGGAATACTTTGGTGAGAAAGTGTAGAGGTCTGCTATGGACATCAGGTCTTCCAGCAGCCTAAGGAGGAGAAAACTCAAACACAATATCCTCTTGAATTCAAATTTTCAAGGAAACTAAAAGACATTATAACAACACTATAGTCAAACATTCATCATAATACAGTTACAACAATCCATGTGAATCAGTCAATCATGAACTCTCTCAGTATCAGAAGCAAATAAGATGGAAGAAGAAATTCGACTTAGATTAATCAACAAGTCTCAAATCAAGTTACATAACCAGACAACCAGAGTTCTTCATCAAAATATAGGAGCCTAGCTCAACTATCGACCTTTAAAAAATATTAAAATTATCTATAAATAAGAAGAACTATTGCAACCATCAGGAGTGTGATCAAATTGTTACATTCAAATTTTTCAGTCAGCGTCTACTCTGTCAGACTATGCAGAAAATATTTTGTTGTCAAATGCGAGCTCTAATCTGCTAATCCTTTCTATCTTTCCATTTATGTGCTGAGATGAGGTCTCAACCACCTCTCTCATTCTCAGTAACTGCCTTCATCGGGATCATGATGAGGCCTGACACCCATGAATGTTCTTAGACGGTGCCAATGACTTCTGCGAGTCAATTTTGACTCCTCGAGGTTATGCAAATCCTCTTATGTGACCAAGCACTTGCCCAAAAGGTGTTTTGCAACTTTGTGTTTTGGGTGCTTCAATGTGAGCCACTCCCGACTCTCCCGATTTTCGAACTCACGAACTAGAGCCTAGAGAGTGTTAGATCCCTTCTTATGGACCCCTCTGATATGACCACTGCTATGAACTCGGGCTTATCTTCAAGGCCCTTAGGGACTTCAGGCGCTCCGGGCTTCAGCTCTTCGGGACTTTGCAATGTTTCTTATTTTAAAACTTCTGAAGTAAAACTCCCAAAGTGACAAATCTGATGGCGCGTGGCTCTTGCTAATTGAACGATCTAGATCTATTTCGGGATTCGGCCATTGATTTTGGGCTTAGAATGAGTCTCTCTTAGTAGTGTTCTTTGCACTCATGGCTACGGCCTATGACCCTTGATAACTTTATGTGATAACATTGGGCTCCACAAGGGATGGCATGCTCCCTGTGAGCTGCCAAGAACAAGTAGTTCCAGTGCCTTAACTATTGGGTTATGGAGTCATTCTCTAAAACATCATACTGAATAAAACAGGCCGACACGTACATTATTCTAAAAATCAAAGAAAACACACCTGCTCCTGAGGGATCTTATTTATGTACAAATCCTAATTTAACAGGCCTTTACAAAATGCTAGGTGAAAGCAAACTTCCACCATAGCCATTCAAAGTGTTTGATAATTGAATCCTTCGCTTCAATGCAAATGATCCATAAAAGAGAAGGAAAGCGTGAAAGCTGACTAATTTCATTCTTATGATCACCCATATTACCTTCAAATGTTGATAAAAAGATCAAGCATGCATGCTCCAAAGAATTTTAAAAGTGTAACTTTATGTACTCATCGACAGGGTCATGAAACTGAAGGCAACACATGATTAACTTATGAAAGGTTACCTTCATTGTTTCAAAGTTGTTGACAACTGGCTTGATGTCCTCTACAGTTAGACTTGATTGAATGACATCCACAGGCATTTGTGGGTCAAAAAGTTTCTTGTTGTGAACTGTAGGTACAAGTGGAAGAAGGCTAGACGTAGGAGGTTGTTTATCCATCGATGATTGTTGATTTACTTCTATTTGTGTATAAACGATCTCTTTACGTGCCTCAACTAAGGGCTGCTCCTGGTCAAACTATCGGGTTTTGTCTTCTGTGACAAGGCCAACTTCTACATCATCCTTACTATCTTCATAGTGATCAAATATAAGATAATATTGTTGCTCATCATCACTAGAATATCCATAAAAAATGGGATACCTTTCATATCTATGATGAACCTTTAAAACAATAATTTCATCAAGAATATAACTGTTAAAAATATCCATTTCAGGAATAGTAGTAACTGCTACTTCTAGTTGTTCATACACTTGATTTTCATCAAGATAGGGTTTCTCATGGATACCTGCGTCGAAGAAAAAATTATCCATGGTATTTTCTTCATAGGGACAACAGGTAAAAACTGCCTTACGTTCAGAGTTGAGATGCTACTGACTTTGAATCCTGCCACAAGATCAAAGGTTCTCCTCTACTTCCTCAACATCCATGAATAATTGTGATAAAGATATAGATTTCCTTTATCTCAGGAGAAGGACAATCTCTGAATGCTGAGCCATGACATAGTACACCATGGCAAGAGTCTCTGTGGGTCTTATCTCTACATGCATACTATGATAAACACTGTAAAACCTCATGTTGAAGACATCGAAGGCTTCCTCTTCCCCTCTCCTCAAGGCATTAAAATCATCCCAGTATTGATCAAGGGACTTGTTCTCACCCCACCACTTTAAAAAGGAATTGTATAGCTCAACCCAAAAACCAATGGATTCAGCTCCCAAACCCTTAAACCATACAACAACATCTCCTAACAAGGATTTGGAAAACAACCTAATGAACTATCTCAAATTGATCAATAAAATTCTCAAAATCCTCCACATGCCTCTCAGCTGTAACATTCTTCTCTAGAAAAATGAGGAAAGTACTTAAAGAAATCAAAAGGATAAGGATGAAGATGATATGCAAGATTTAAAGGTTTAAACAACTTGTCTTTGATTCTAGCTTGAAAACTAGTGGGTTGAATATGAGGCTTAACACATTGATGGCAAGGATCAATAGTAACAATAGGATGTGATGAGATTTGAGGAGGATGTGGTTCAGTTTCAACCTCCCCAGGGATGAAAGGGTGATTAAGTTCAGGAGTGGTTTCAATATGAAGCTCATATTTATGAGTAGGATGAGCTGAGGATATAATATCAACATATACAACACAGGAAGAAAGCGGGTCTACTGTAGCACCCAAGTACAAGATGCTAAGCAAATAATCATTTATTAAATACATACACAATAACAACTTCGTTTTAGCATAATTCCATTTTCATTTACACAATTATTCTACATTTGC
>JZKD02S1065650.1:628920-655184 GCA_000966675.3 Picea glauca
CATCTCAATGTCTAACCAAGTTTAACTGACTCCAAACAATGCTAAACTTTGAATTATTAAGATTAGCAAACAATAATGTTCTAACTACCCAAGGTCAAAATATGGGGCATTACATCTACTTCTTCCAAGGATGGATATATAAAGGAAGGTTGGTGATCAACCGAATAAACAAAGAAAATATGATCCTCTTTATATGTGAAGGGAAAAACAAAAATGAGTTGATAAAGAACAACATAAGTTCACGAAGAAAGCTCATAAGATGATACCTAGTCATTCCCTTCATCCTTTTGTCAATAGGATCCTCCCCACTGGAGTCTCTGATGTGGATTCATGAGGTATATGATTACAGTCAATTTCTGTATCCCTCTCTTTTCTACCATCAAGAGTTGGATCTATGTCGTTCTTCCCAGGGAGCTCTTCAATCTGCTCAAATTTGTCCCCGAAAACAACACCATTTATGTTATCACTAGGAATCACCCTTTGACTATAATGAGGATAAGCCCAGTACCCATCAGTTATATAGTAAATGTAAATGAGTTTTAAGGGGATCAAAGGGATAAGACTCGAGATAATGACGTTTTAACTCGGAAAATTTGGGCTGGCATGCACACGCAATTGAGGTCTTGTATCAACTTCAATCAGTAAGTTGGAATAAAGGTTAATAGGAGCAATACTTTGGTGAGAAAGTGTAGAGGTCTTCTATGGACATCAGGTCTTCTAGCAACCTAAGGAGGAAAAAACTCAAACACAAGATCCTCTTGAATTCAAATTTTCAAGGAAACTGAAAGACATTATAACAACACTATAATCAAACATTCATCATAATACAGTTACAACAATCCATGTGAATCAATTAATCATGAAATCTCTCAATATCAGAGGAAAATAAGATGGAATAAAAAAGATGACTTAGATTAATCAAGAAGTCTCAAATCAAAATACATAACCAGAGAACCAGATTTCTTCATCAAAACATTACAATACTGGAGCCTAGCTCAACCATCGACCTTTACAAAGTATCAAAATGCCTATATATAAGTAGAACTGTTGTAACCATCAGGACTGTGATGAGATTGTGGCATTCAAAGTTTTCAATCAGTGTCTACTCTGGAATACTGTGAAAACAATCTTCTGTTGTCAGACGCGAGCTCTAATCTGCCAATCATTTATGGATTTCCATTTATGTTCTGAGACGAGGTCTCAACCACCGCTCTCATTCTCAGTAACTTCCTTCATTGGGATCAGGATGAGGCTTGACACCCATGATTGTTCTTAGACGGTGCCAACGACTTCTGCGAGTCATTTCTTATGCCTCGAGGTTATGCAAATCCTCTTTTGTGACCAAGCGCTTGCCTAAAAGGTGTTTCACGACTTCACATTTCGAGTGCTTCAATGTGATCCACTCCCAACTCTCCCGATTTCTGAACTCGTGAACTGGAGCCTAGAGAGCGCTATCTCCCTTCTTATGGACCCCTATGATATGAACATCACTATGACCTCGAGCTTATCTTCAAGGCGCTTTGGGACTTTGGGCGCTTCGGGCTTCGGCCCTTCAGGACTTTGCAATGTTTCTCATTTTAAAACTCCCAAAGTAAAAGTCCCAGAGTGACAGATATAATGACGTGTGGCTCTTGCTAATTGAATGGTCCAGATCTATTTCGGTCTTCGGCATTGATTTCAGGCCTAGAATGAGTCGCTCTGAGTGTTGTGATTTGTGCTCATGGTTACGACCTATGACCCTTGACAACTTTATGTGATAACAAAGTCATTAAGGGAGGAAAATTGAAAATCATTCAGAATTGAAAGGATATTAGTAGGGACAAAGACCAAAAAGATAATAATAAATAATAATTTGGGACTTTCCATATCCTCTCTTGGAATTGTTGTGGTTTTCCATCGATTAAAGTGCCTATACTGTGTTGGATCTCTAGTGACATTGATATTAGTTTTTTGGTTGAAACTTGGGAGCATTAAGAATCTAAGGTCCCTAATATAGAATGATTAGTTTTGTAGTCAACATGGAACAAAAATCCCTCCCGTAGAGGGGTTGGAAGCATATCTTGTTACATAAAAATGAACATCTCTCCTCACATTTAGCTTCATAATAAATATCATGTCAATCAATACATATGGATGGAGATATCAAATATTAACACTAAGAATATCTATATATCAATATGTTATTTTGCACCTATTAACACTACTTTTCATACAAAAACAAATCTTGATAACAAATATTCCTACAAAAATTTAGAGAAAGATATCTACAATTGATCAAGATTAGATTATTATACTATTTTCCATATGTCTCGATCCTTTTAGAGTGGAAAATATTGGAGGATTCAGCTTGCAGGCCCATTTTAGTGGCAGTTTCCAATTGGAAAAGCTAGGGTCCAGAACCTTCCAAAGCCATTTTGAGGCATTAAATGACATTTTGGGGGTTATGTTGTTAGGAACATGTGCACACCCCCTTGATGATAGTATACACTCCAATACCTTTCAAATGATGTAGATTGTGCATTAATTGGAGTTTGTATGATGTAATTCCCTGATGGGATTAATAACTAAAGTAAATTTGTATTTATTCTTTTACATGACAGGGAACTTCTTTATTTCTTAATTATAGGATTGAACAAATAAAATTTGATAGTCACATAATATATCTATAAATGCCATAACTTAGCTTTAGAGTAAAAAAATAATAATTGTGGATTACCTCTTGAAGAAGAAGGTTGTCTTGTTGTAACTATTGTAACTCTTTCCTGAAACTATTTCCTCCCATCCAACTATGAACATAGCCTCTCAGAATCCCTAGCTCTAGGAAATTAGATTTCTTGGCCCCTGAGCCCAAAATCCCAACAACTAGTCCACTAGCCCAAAACTCCTCAAGGTTTTACCACTAATTCTCCTCCTCCCAATTGTCCTTCTCGGATCTATCCTCCTCTCATCTCCTCTATTGAATTCCCTCCCAATGTACCCAACCTCTTTCCTTATCCCATCCATCCAGCTACTCCCTGCCCCCTCATAAATTTTCCAACCTCACTTATCCATTTCCATTCATTTCCTACCTACCCCAAATAAATAAATATTCATTCTTTTTATTGTTGTATTACTGAATTTAAAAGAAAAATATAAATTTCATTACTCAATAATTAATTGACTTGATTTAACTAAATTAACGATAATAATTAAATTAAATTAATTGGGTGTTACATACACCCACCCTTCAAGAAACTTCATCCCAGAGTTATAGTAACTTACAATACAAGGCTAGAAATAACATGATTCATACATCTAAATCAGATACACACATCATCAACTTAAATATTCATAAATACTAGTGTACATGTGGTAGGAATGTATTTGTAGCTAGCACATACAGGACTCACACGTGTACTAATGAAAATAATTTTCACATCTAATGCAATTCTTGTATGCATCCAATCCAGTCAACAATTTTATTAAATTCATAAAGAATAGTAAACCATTTAAATATTTGCAGAATCCTTCAATTATAATAATTTAACACAAGCAACATTCACTTACATAATTGTAGTAAGCAATTTTTTTTTTTTAACAAAAAAGAAATCAAGCAGTTCTGCTATAAGGTTAAAAACTCTACACACTCTCAAATCCTTCTATTCATCCTCCCTCCCTAACCTACTTTTATATTCCAACCCTATCCTTCCTCTATTGGAATATACTTGTGTAACATCCCCTAACCACCTAGGCCAGGGACATGCCACTACTTCAAAACCACACTACTCTGACACACACACACACACACACACACACACACACACACACACACACACACACACATATGATGAAAATTTAAATAGAGATAGACATTATGTTCATACACAGTTTCAAGATGATGTAACAATAAACACATATATGCAACATATATAGGCAATTTCCATAACATTATAGCACATGTATAAGATACACAACATATAATTAACATAGAATTGGTACTTATATTTTTATGAGAAGAACACCAACTACATGCATACGTTCCATGAACCTCCTAGTTTTAGACCACACTGCTTCAGGATATCAGTAATGGGTCACCCTTGAGATGGAAATAAACTCCACCCAGGGTAAAGGAAATCCTAGGCTAGGATGATACTGTTAAAAACTACACAATGCAACAGGAAGGATTCCCTCTTAGGATCCTACTTACGCCCATCACTCACAGACTCTCATTCCCCACATGTCTGTCCCAGCCCAGGAATATACACCTTCATTGTTCCATAGTCCATCGGTTGCTCCACTTCCCTTCTAGGGCTTCAACAACATGACAAATCAAGAATTCTTAGAGCTTTGTAGTTGTTGTTTGACTCCCTCTGGGAGAAATCACTTCCCCAACAATCTCTCTCCCCTGGAGAGAGTTTCTCATAGGCTCGACAACCTGCTTATTCAACCCATGAGCCTGAAAACTTGCCTCTTCAAAACCACAAGCCTAAAAAACTACTTATTTTGTCCATCTCCTAAGTCAAATGGGTAACCATAGTAGAAAAAACAGGTAAGGCAATCTACATTCTTAGAAAAACTACTAGTGCGCACGAGTTACAGGGTTCACGATCGAAGAGGGTTTAACAATGGTGGAGAAATGGATGACTGCATTCCTGCTCAGTACGTGAGTGCTCCTGTGCATGGGAAGTATGGAAAGAATGGTCAGAATGGCTAGTGAACCCCAAAACAATGGAATTTCCCACATAAATATGCATGTGTCTTGGATGACACTTGGCTCTCGAGCAGATCATTGATCTCCACTTGGAATTCATTTCTCTCCCCAAAGGAAGTTAGGATAACATGGTTTATTTACCAACCTTATTCTTTTAGGAATATATTATAATATTCCCTTGGTGTTAATCCTTCAAGATTAGCCCCTTTTTCTTAGCCTCTCAGCGCCCTTCCCTTTCCCTTCACAGTGCATCTTAATACCCCATAAATATTTCTTCGTGGTTGGTATACACGTAGCGATGTATTTTTATTAATAATATGCATAATTGCATATACAAAAATAGGCTCATTGGCCTTATCATTTAGGCTCTCTGACCTAATAAACATATAATCCTCACAACTTATAAATACTTGGCTCACCAAACTATAAACTTCATTAAACATCATTACAATTTAGCAGGGGCTTGACCTTGGGGTATTACAATCCACTCCCCTTATTTTTGCACTGTCCTCAGTGCAACTCATTTACATAACATCAATAAGATTTCAAAATATTCAAAAATATGTGGGTATTCTTCCCATATAACATCTTCATGCTTCCAAGTTGCGTCCTCAAGACCGTACCAGGTCCATTGGACCTTTACAAGCCCTATAGATCGATTCTGGAGATGTTTGATTTTTCGATCAGAATGCGTACCAAATGCACAAAGCGTTTTCTTGGTCCACTTGAATCACATTCCAATCAATAAAATGATCAACAACATGATTTTAGGGGCTAAGTTTCGCTCATGGGCTAATTTTCCATGGTTTTTCCAAAAATCATATTCGCTATTTTAAAAATGATTTGCCCAAATTCTATAGGATAAAATTATTTTACCTTTAAAATCGCCAAAATTTTATAAAAACTATATAAAATACTTAGAAATTTAAATATTTTACAAAAATATCCCCAAACATTTATAGTTGACATATGAAGGATTAGTAAGATTCGGCAAGGTTTCTACATTTTAAAATAATTTTCCATCCTTAAAATCATCCCTGGTATATATTTCTTAAGCAATGATATATGGAATACATTAGGTATATACATAGATGCAGGTAATGCAAACATGTAAGCTACTGGTCCAATCCTCTCTAGGATTTCAAACAACCCACAATATCTGGCTACTAACTTGGAACAGTTTCCCAACTTTGGGGAACTTTTATTGGCCTTCACCTTCAAGAAAAAATGATCACCCACTTTAAATTCCATGTGATTTTTTCCCTTGTCAACATAGCTTTTCTGCCTGTCTTGTGAAGCATTTAATTTCTATTTAATCTTCAACATTTTCTCTTCCATTTCTTTGAGAAACTATGGCCCAATTACTACTCTTTCGTCTGGGCATTCCCATCTTACTGGTGTGTTGCACTTTCTGCCATAACGTGCCTCAAATGAGCTCATCTTCAATGATGCTTGGTACCCATTGTTGTAGGAAAATTCTACCAAGTGTAGATAATCTTCCCATTTATATGGTTTGTCCATCACATACATCCTTAGCATATCCTCTATCACTTGGTTCACTTTTTTTTCTTTTCCCATCAGACTCAGGATGATAAGTTGTGCTGAGGTTCAAACTTGTTCCGAACCATTTGAATAATCCCTTCCAAAATTTTGATGTAAACTTTGGGTCTATGTCAAACAAAATTGTCTTGGGTATTTCATATCAACAACATTGGTTTCCTTGTGAGTAACCTTCATACGAATGAAATGGGCATCTTTAGTAAGTTTTTCCACCACCACCATGATAGCATCATGTTGCTTACTTGTTCTGGGAAATTTGGTGATGAAATCCAGTGTCACCACTTCCATCATTCCCCAATTCATAATATTCAACTTTTTGTTACATTTTACCTTGTTGTAATTTTGTTACTATCTCTTTGTACTCCAAATTCACTTTTTCAACCTCAAAAATTCTTCCCTTAAGATCTGTTTGATACATGTTAATGGATTTTGCATGCATTTCATGCACTCTCCTGCTGAGTGCATCTGCCACTTTTTTCTCTTTTCATTTGATGTGCTTAATATCAAAGTCATACTCATACAGGAATTCCAATCATCTGTTATGCCTGACATTCAAAGTTGGCTGATCAAACAAGTATTTCAGACCATTATGGTCTGTCCTAAGCTCAAACCTCTTTCCCATGAGGTAGTTCCTCCACTTATTCAAGGCATGCACTATGGATGTGAACTCCAAATCATGAGTGGAACAGAGTTGTTCATGCTCTTTCAATTTTTCGTATTCAAAACATATCACAAGTCCGTTTTGACTAAGGACCCCACCAAGTCCTTCTTTGCATGCATCGGTGAAAACCACAAAATATTCATTCAGATCAGAAATCCTTAGAATTGGAGCACTAGTTAAAAAATGCTTTAATTGATGGAAGCTCTTTTCACATTTTGTTGTACATTGAAAATTCACCCCCCTCCTTTGCAAGGAAGTGATTGGGTGAGGAATTCTCGAAAACCCTACAATGAACCTTCTGTAGTAGCAATCTGGACCCATTAAGGATTTGACTTTTGTCACATTCTTATGTGTTGTCCACCCTTTAATGGCCTCAATATTTTTAGGGTCCACTTCTATCCCTTCTCGGGATATGATATGCCCCAAATAGTGAATTCAATTTTGATAAAATGAGCACTTTCTCAATTTGGCATACAACTAGTTCTCTCTTCTTGTAACACCATCCTAAAATGATTCTCATGTTCTTATTATGAATTGGAATATACAAGGATGTCATCCAAAAATACAATGACAAACTTGTCTAAATATTCCCAGAAAACACCATTCATTAAGCACATGAAAACAACTGGTGCATTTGATAACCCAAATGGCACCACTGTGAACTCATAATGACCGTACCTTGTCCTGAAGGCATTCTTTCTGATGTAATCATCTCTTATCCTTGATGATATCCTAACCTGAGATATATCTTTGAGAATATCCTTGCATTCTTTAACTAATCAAAGAGATCATTGATCCTTGGAAAAGGATACTTGTTCTTTATGGTTACTTTGTTCAATTATTTGAAATCGATGTAGAATCTCATTGTCCCGTATTTCTGCTTCACAAATAATACTGGGGCACCCCAAGGTGACACACTTGAGCATATATTTCCCTTCTTCAGAAGCTCTTCAAGATACATTTGTAGCTCCTTCAACTCTAGTGTACTCATTCTATAGGGAGTCTTTGATACTGGAGCTTCTCCGGGCATCAAAATTATAGATAAATCAATATCTCTCTTTGGGGGTAGTCCTGAAATATCCTTAAACACATGCTCAAAATCATTCAGGACTGCATGATCCTCCATATTTGGAACCTTATCCTTAGGTGCTTCCTCCATATGAGCTGGAAATAATTGGCAGCCATTTCTATAACACTTCTTCAGCTGCATTGCTGAGATCTTTCAGATAGTAACTTCCTTAGGAATTCCTTGGATTGTTCTTGGGTTCCCTTCCTCATCCAGGAAATTAAACTCCTTGTTATGATAGTCTAAGACAACATGGTGTTGGTCCAACCAATCCATACCAATGAGATAATTGTATGACCCCAACGATAGTATGTTCAGATCTTCCTTGGTACTTAGCCCATTCATGTCCACTGGACATGATTTAACTAGCTCAAAAACTTTTCTCTGGGCTAATGTAGCCAGATGTACCACACAAGATTTCTCATGCTTGCTTCTTGGAAAAAGAAATATTTCCACAAGTTTAAGATCTACGTAACTATGACTAGCTCCTTAATCTATCAAAATAGTAAAGGCATGGTTATTGATCATACCTTCTACTTCAATCATGTCTGATTGAAATTCAACTTGCTTGTTGTCCAGGGCAGCATAGATCCTTGGTAAACTTCTTCCCATGTGATCCACTGTTTCTTCTTACTATACATTGTCGAAAACTCTCACTTTTTCACTTTTGTGAGGACAATATCTATAATTATGGTATCATTTACAACCCCAACATTGAATGGGTGTATGCCTTGGTATTTTCCCACCTACCTCAGCCATTTTGTGCTCTCTAAAAGATGGTTGTCCTTGAGGACTATTTCTAAAAAAGGGTGGCTTGTTCCCCTTATGCCTTTGTTCCCTCTTTAACTTATTCTTTTCCTCCCAAGCCTTCTAGAAAGTAGGCTTTCCTTTTTGCTGATGATATAAACATTTATCTCTCATTATGGTTTCCTCCAAAGTATTGGGATTATCATATTGGATTTTATCACTGATAAAAGATGGCAGCCCACTCAGGTATCTCTGAATCTTTATTGTCTCATCCTTGATGAAGGAAGTATACTTCAACAGTTCTAAAAATATCCTTTCATATTCATCAATAGTCATGCTGACTAGTTTGATTTCAAAGAACTATTTCATATTTTTGTCATAATACATCTTGGTCGGGTATTTCTTCTCAAAATGCTTCTTGAGTTCCTTCCAAGTCACATTTTTCTCTCTGATGTGTTGCACTTGCACAATTTGATCCCACCACATGGATTCCTTTCATTTCAGTTGATAGATAGCAATTCTTCCTTCTGCATGAGAAGAATAGCTATGCAATTAAAATTACTTCCCCATGCCTAGCAACCATGTCCACCGGAGTATCTTCATATATATGATCTCATAATATGGAACTGTACGACCACCTTGTCATAAGGTGTTGAACTCATCGAGCTTGCACTCAATGAATTCCTCTGACAATTACTTCTCTCGGAGCCGTTCATCGAACCATTCCCATAACATGGCCCCAACGACCATGTTTAGTTGAGGTAGCAACATCTTCCACCTTAGAAGAGAACTCCCCTTTAACTGAATATCTCCATGCATACCTTCATACTGGAGGTCATAACTGCGAAGTGTGAAGCACGTCGCCTTTTTCTCTAGCCATGACTCGACGGATGAGCCATTCATGGCACATGTGAATGCAGGAACTTAATCTTCTATAGTTCCTCATGAATTCTACCAGTATTGGATAGGGCACGTTGTGGACCCTCAAGGGTACAGGAACCCTGGCTTTATCTCAGTACAGACAGTTAGTCAAGGCCTATGACATTTACCTGTAAAGACCTTGTCAGACCCAACGCTTCTTGCATGATAATCTGCTCATGCTCAAGACTTGTTCTTCTCCTTCGGGGTTGGACCCCTTTGGCGAGGGTGCTACTAGAGGTGTCGTTCCTCATCCCCTGGAACCAAGTTGTGAACCTCTGCGGCGTCCTCTAACCATGAGTAACTCATGGATAGGTTAAAATTTTAATTAGCACTAAGTTATTAATCAAGTGTATAATTCAGTGGAAGGCATGAATATTCACATTCAGAAGTTTGAACCCACTCTGATACCATATGTAACAGTCCTTCGTTACGACAACCAAATTTTTTGTTATTGTTGCATTAGGAATATACAATACAATTAATAATGACAACATTGGCACCTCATCCAACATATTAATGAACAATATTAACACATTAAAAACCTACATGACATAAGTTGACACACCATTGCAGTGAAGAACGATACATCTATCGACACATTAACACAATAAACAACAACCCATAACCAATGCATTCCATTAATAATGATGCATCACAACACAAACCATAAATCACTCAATTCATCTCATAAGAAAAATAATTAGTTAACATCAAGATAACTCATCATAGTGCTAGGTCTAATCTAGTCTACTCAATCCATCCTTCAGGAAATGATTAAGTGAAATTCGTATGAGGTAATGCTATATAAAAATCAAGAATCATAAGTGTAATTACAATCAACGAGACTAAGCTAAACTCATGTCTAAGAGATCCATAAGAAGATCAATCATCAACCGTCACGTGAGGAAATCATCTTACTTTACATATCCAACTAAGCATTAAAGGGAGATCAACTATGCTTAAACAATAAAATAATTTAACATGCTACCCTTCATAATGTACCCATTTTATAAAACTAAGAAAATCAGCATAAGAAATAAATAAAAATCCGATAGCTTACATATCCATTAAAGAAATTTCAAGGAAGACCTTAACTTATTCTTCCATAAATAAGAGTGCATTTACTTTTATCAAATTCATTAAAGAAGTTAAAAATGTCCAAGCTGATATAACAATCAATAGATAATTAGATGTTAAGCTACATTCTGAGTTAAGAATCCAAAGGAAGAGTTCTGGAATTTATTCCAACCCCTAAACTTGTGCAAACATTTAGTTTTCAATCCAAACCTTAATCTGATCCTCAATCCAGACCTTCATTCAGTCCTCCATCCAAACCTTCATCTAGTCCTCCATATGAACTCTATTATAGAGCAATTTTTGATAACGAATTTTTTTGAAATAAAAGAATACAGGCAACAAGAAATAGGTGTGGGTATGAGTTGCAACCAAAAAGGGAAAAGGTTAAAGGTAAGGGAACATTAATCCAAGTGTTCGATGCTAAAAACAATACCTCAAGGAGTGCCAACGAAGTAGATCTGATGAACATACCCGAGATTCCTGTAGAAATTAAAATGTTTTAAAAAGTTTCGAAAAACATAAAAGGGAAATCCTGAGGTGTAGTAATACAAAATGTTCCAATAATTCCTCCATATTGAACGTTACTCAGCAATAAGAAAAATGGAATGATACTTGACCAACATCAAATTACTCAAACGATTATGGGATTCCAACACAGAGGTTTGACAGTCAACACATAGATATATAAGTTGCCATCATGAAAGGTAATTGTTGGATAAAAGCTACCCAACAAGGATGAAAGGGTCACTGTCTAGTTTTCAAGAAACCCCGAGGTAAACCCCGACGTGTTACACCCAACCACAAAGTTATTCATGAAACTCAAAAAAATTCTCAAACACATGCCTCACATAGATACTAAGGTATTTAATTTGTTAATTATTTATGCCTGCATGTTCACAAATACTTAAAAGGTTTAATTTTTGCCTATATCGCTATTGTTTTCTAATTCGTAAATTAGTATATTGGATGCGATATTTATGATTAATATTGTTTGCATTGACTTATTGTTTAGAATTTTGTATATTTTTAGGTGAAGTTCTATTACCGACATCAAATATTTTTCCACGCACATATCGAGAAATATCCGTGATTATGAAAGAAATTAGAATGGACTATCAGGCTATTGATGCATGTCCTAATGATCATATCATATATTATGGACAATATGCATTAGAAAATGAATTCCCACAATGTCAAATAAGTAGATATTGAATCGATAAAGCGTCAAATAAGGTGCCTCACAAGGTTCTTTGTTATATTCCGATAATTCCACGTTTTCAACGGTTGTTCGGGTACCAAAGTATAGCACAGCTTATGGATTTCCATGCAAAGAACAAAAGTTGAGACGATGTTCTTTGAATGCCTGCAGATGGTTCTGCATTGAATTACATTGAAGAAAAGTGGCCAATTTTTAAAGAAGAACCTCGTAATGTTAGACTTTCATTGGCAGCTGATGGTGTCAATCCATTTGGAGAGATTCATTCTACGTACTCAATGTGGCCTGTTATTTTTATAAACAATAACCTTCCTCCTTGGATGTCGATCAAGAGAGAGCAAACAATGTTGGAAATGATTGTTCCAGGTATTTAATTATCTTTTATTTTCTTTAAAGTATGAAAAAGTATTTAATTTCTTTTTTTCGTGCATGGTAATTATTTATTTTATATATAACAACATCTAGATAAGTATAATTAATCATGCAGTATGTTGAACCAATTAGGTAGGTACCAGGTTAAAGATATGAACGTATATATTGAGCCTCTTATTGATGATTTGTTGAACTTATTGGTTGGCGTCACTATGTATGACATCTCTAGACCAATAGGTAAAAAGCGATTTCAATTCCATGGAATACTATCATGGACAATTCATGATGCTCTCGGGTTAACACATTTTTGTGGTATATTGTTACTTTATTTTGTGATTTAATATTATATATATTTATTGAAAATATCATGCATTATTTTAAATTGTAACTCTAATTTGACTCTACATTAATTCATATATCTTGTAGGTCTTCAAATAAAGGGTAAGTTTGCATGCCTAGTTTGTGATCCAAGGATAAAATATCGTCGTTCAAGGAGTTTAGGAAAGGAAGTGTTTGATGAGTATAGGCACTTTTTGCCTAAGAACCATAGTTATCAAACTACAAACAAAGAAAAATTCAATGGTCAAGAGGAAAATGGAAGAAAAACATGAAGAATGACACCTCGCCTATGTAAGTTGGAATATATTAGAAATTGTCAAGGTACGAAAATTATTTATGTATGACATTATATAAATATTTGGTTAATTTCATTAGTATTAATTTCATTTTTTCCCATTAATTAGTGTTAATTTCAAGTTGTTGATGTTTCATGAATGTCGTTAAGGCACGAATGGGCTTCCACGAGGAATGAAAAGTTACCCGATGCAATTTAGTAGATTTCCATACTATGAGCACCTACAAATATTTCATCTATTTGATACAATGCATATCGGGAAGAACATAACAGAATTGTTATGGTGAATATTAGATGGAAGGACTAACAAAGAGAGAATTGGAAAGATGTGTTGTGACATCCAGGAAGCTAATCACGCATTGCAAAGTGTTATTATTAATTCTAATGGAAATGGTCATGAACAGAATACTAGTCTTCCTTGGTTATTGACGAAGCAACCAAGAAATATTGTAAAAGAGGTCATTCGAAAAATTAGGTTTCCGACGGGGTTTTGATCGAACATACAAAATATATTAACGAAAAAAGGTGATTTTGGTGGGGTTAAAACAGATGACTGGCATACATTCATTAAGGTAATTAGTAGGTTATAATATATTTCCTTATTGGTACACATTTTTTGGAAACAAATAATAATTATTTGTTTTTTGTTACAGTATGTTCTACCTTTATCTCTCCTAGATGACTTTGACAGCAACATAAAACAAATTATTCATGTACTTGGAAAATACATGAGGTAAGTATTGTTTTATAAGGAAAATTTACTCCTTATGTGATTTGTAGTGGAAATTATTGACATATTATGTTTTATATGCAAATTTGTGTATGCCTTGATATTATTTTATTCTAGGTGTCTGTCATTGATATTTTTTATATTATTTTATTCTAGGTGGCTATCATCAAAATAAATCCATAAATAAGATATAAGGTATTGTAAGAGAGAAATCCCCCGACTAATGTGTCAAATGAAATAGTATCTACCTCCAACATTTTACAATGGACAAGAACAATACCTCATACACCAAGTTGAGGAGATTGAATTATGTGGACCAGTACACACAAGGTCGATGTGGATGGTGGAGAGGAAGTTGAAGTCACTGAAGGATTTTGTTGGACAAAGAGAACATCTGGAGGGTTCTATGGTTGAGCGATATATGGTATATCAATGCATGGTGTATATTAGTCAATATCTACCTAAATTAGCAGAAAATATGAATGTGCCTCGCATTTGGCATCTCGAATCCATCAACAAATTTGAAGGGGAGGTCCTATTGGGGAAAGGTAGCATAAGGACTATGAAAGTTAATTATTAGATGTTGACATAGATTTAATATATTACACATTTATTAAATTATTCCTTTATTAACAATAGTTAATTAATGATATAAAATTGTTATGCTATCATATAGTTTCTCGAGAGTGGGATGCTTTACATTTATACATTGAAAACAACCTTGATTGGATGGAGCATTGGATATAATATACTGAAGAATACTTCGGTAGGTTATCATGGGAAGGGGTGATTAATATGATTAAAATAGTGCATCATCATCGAGATCAATTTCCTGATCTTACATTAAGGGAAGTTGATTTAGCTTTTGTTTTAAAAGATAAAAATGCAAGTAAAAAATTTTACCCACATTGATCCAGGTGGATATCGGTGTCCACCCACCTTTTCCGACTGGCTCAAAACAATTTTCTGGCAAATTTTGCAATTTACTATTTTTAGCAGTTTTTAACTTCCGAGGCTATTTTGAGGGTCCAAATGAAAGTTTTTCGAGATAAAGGTTTTAAATGATCAGTTATGGCATGCTTTATCCCCCAAAATGAATCTCCTTGACGATACCTTTCTAACAAGCTATCATACACCTAAAACGGAGATAGTTTGCAAAAGTTACGACCTCGGGAAGTTGATGTACTAACTTACCCAAATAGGGCCCACATGACTTTTGGAGCTTCATATCCTAGGGTTAGGTTTTTGGATGTCTAGGACTTTTGGCATTCCTGATTATTGTAAAATGGCCTTCATAGCCTCATTTTAATCATCTTCTTGTGAATGAGAGTAGCCATCACATCTCTTCTCATAAATAAGCTGCCACCATTCTATCGAGTCTTTCACTCTGTATTTTACAATCTCTGTACATTTATTTCATTAATAGAAATCATGTATTTCTGAATATATGTGTTTATGGTTTCATGTATGATATATTTCTTTTATATTATTGAATATTTGTGATATCTCTGTGCATTTATTTGTTATATCTCCAATCTCATTTCATGCCAAAAATAATCCAGATCAGTGGTATCAGAGCAGGCTGTTCTTGGTTGTTCTTTTCAGTGCATGTGCTTGACGAGGTCTGAGTATAGAAATTTGGGTCTCGAGCTTGTCTCTCTTGAGGACAATTTCTCTCACACACCCAAGAAACCCTCAATGGAGAAATAAAAGAAAAACGACGGAGCAGACGATCCTATCAGTATGTTGCTTGAGCAAGCTCTCACATAACAGAGGGACAAAATGATGGAGAATTTTTCCCACATGCTTCAACGACTGTCGATAGCAACAGACACATCTTCATCAAGAGACAACTTTGGAGGCAACTCTCCTTTCAAGGTACAAGTTAATTTTGATATTCCTTTATTTGAAGGACAGATAGATGCAGAAGCCCTAGACAAATGGTTAAATCTGCTAGAAGGTTATTTCTCTGTTCACAAATTTTTCGACAAATAAAAGATCACCTTCGCACTCCTTAAAGCTCTCCTCCATGTCAAACATTGGTGGGACAATTATTGGGAGAAGAGTTCCATGGAAGAGTCTGAAATATATGGGGTGGATCCCACTTGGGATTTTTTTGTGGGTGCGGTAAAGGAACAATATTACCCTATTGGCAACTATGAGGGCTAGTACATGAGATGGACCACACTACGACAAGAGAGGGGCCAAGAAGTTCCAGAGTTCACCAATACCTTAACTACCTTGTGCCCCAATATGGGTATCAAATACTCCGAACAACATTTGGTTATGAAATACCGTGGGGCTCTACATAGATACATCCAAACTGAAATGGATTTTCTGGACATCTCATCACTCAGTGTTGCCTATCGATATGCTGTTAAAATCGAGTAGAAATTTAAGCACCAGAAAAAACAGGATTTTGGTTTTTCAAATCTGAAACAACCAAAGTATGACAAAGATGTCCCTAATAAACAGTCTCCCAAAAACTAGTCCAAGCCACATGAAAAGAAGGGTCACGGGAAGACAAAGAAGGACACCGAAAAATGGTGTGATTTCCATAAAATCCCCTGACACAACACTGATGAATGTCACTCAAAACAGTCATTGGTGGCCGAGATAAAAGACAAGGAGCCGAACCTTGATTCATAATCTGATTCTGAAAATACTCATAAAGGAAAAATCATTGACGTAGACCCCACTGCTATTATCACAACCACAACAATTCAACCAGAAGAACCAATAGATCCTGAAGAGGGGGAGCGCCTTTTTCATTCAAAGATGTGGGTGAAGGGGACCCCTCTGCATTTTATTGTTGATAGTGGAAGACAAAAGAACCTCATCTCAGTAGAGGTCGTCAAACAATTGGGATTGTTGACAACACCACACCCGCAACCATACAACATCAGGTGGCTTCACCGAGGATGAGATCTGCGTGTCAGCCAACAATGGCTATTTTCATATGGAATCCAACCCTTCAAGGATGAAGTATTGTGTGATGTTTCCCCACTAGATGTCTCTGATGTTCTCTTGGGCCAATCATATATGTGGAAGCGCCACGTTGTTTGTGAGTCTCGACCCCACAGTGTCATTATTTCTCTGGGGGGTCATCTCTACAGAATACCAGAGGTAGTTCCAACTACTGTTCAACCTAAAAAGTGTCGCAAGGTGGTATCTCATACTGCAAAATTCAACTTCTTCACAATCTGTTCAAAAGGGGAACAAAAGGACACTACAACTACTACAACTTCGCCCCAAGCACCTTCTATCCAATAGAAGCAGGTCGACAAGGTTGTAACAAAGCGAAAAGATTCTTTCTGAAAACCATCCTCTCATGTAGCCCAACTTTTTGAATAGCCTCAGCCTCAACAGGTTCATGATAGACTTCCACAAACTGAGCAGCACGACGTCTCCAACAAGGAGAGCATCTCACCAAGATGCAGATTCAACAAACGCTTTTCCCTCTCCCCCGGGAACTCAACACAATGAAGACCATTGATTCCTAAGGAGGGAGGATTTATCTAGGTGTATATTGGTGGATACCCACCTTTTTTGACTAGCTCAAAACCGTTTTCTGACAAATTTGGCAATTTACTATTTTTAGCAATTTTTAACTTTCGGGGCCATTTTGAGGGCCCAAATGATGATTTTTCAAGATAGAGGTTCTCAATGATAGTCAAAGGCATTATTGAGCCCCGAAAATGAATCTCCTCAATGATACCTTTCCAACAAGCTATCGTACAACTAAAACGAAGATCGTATGCAAACGTTACAACATCGGGAAGTTGATGTACTAACTTACCCAAACGGGGCCCACATGACTTTTGGCGCTTCATCTCCTAGGGTTAAGTTTTTGGATGTATAGGAATTTTGGCATTCCTGTTTATTGTAGAAATGCCTTCAAAGCCTCATTGTAATCATCTTCTTGTGAATGCGAGTAGCCTTCACATCTCTTCTCAGAGATAAGCTGCCACCATTCTATCGAGTCTTTCACTCTGTATTTTACAGTCTCTGTACATTTATTTCATTAATAGAAATCGTGTATTACTGTATATATTTGTTTATGGTTTCATCTATGATATATGTCTATTATATTATTGAATATCTCTGATATCTCTATGCATTTCTTTATTATATCTCCGATTTCATTTCGTGCCGAAAATAATCTGGATCAATGGTATTAGAGCAGGCTGTTTTTTATCATTTTTTTCAATGCAAGTCCCCGACGAGGTCTAAGTATAGAAAGTTGGGTATTGATCTTGTCTCTCTTGAGGAAAATCACTCTCACACACCCAAGAAACCCTCAATGGCCAAAGAAAATAAAAATGATGCAACTGACGATCCTATCAGTCTGTTGCTTGAGACAACTCTCACGTGACAGAGGGACGAAATGATGGAGAATTTTTCCCATATCCTTCAACGACTGCCGATAGAAACAAGCACATATTCATCAAGAGACCACTTTGGAGGCACCTCGCCTTTCAAGGTACAAGTTAATTTTGATATTCTTGTATTTGAAGGACAGATAGATGCAGAAGCCCTAGACAAATGGTTAAATCTGTTAGAAGGTTATTTCTCTCTTCACAAATTTTACGATAAAGAAAATATCACCTTCGCACTCTTTAAATCTCTCCCCCATGTCAAACATTGGTGGGAAACTTATTGGGAGAAGATTTCCATGGAGGAGTCTGAAATATATGGGGTCGATCCCACTTGAGATTTTTTTGTGGATGCAGTAAAGGAACAATATTACCCTATTGGCAACTATGAGGACCAGTACATGAGATGGACCACACTACTGCAAGAGAGGGGCCAACCAGTTCCAAAGTTCACCAATACCTTCCATACCTTGCACACCAAGTTGGGTATCAAAGACTCTGAATGGCATTTAGTTCTGAAATACCATGGGGCTCTACACAGATACATCCAAACTGAAATGGATTTTCTAGACATCTCATCACTCAGTGCTACCTATCGATATGTTGTTAAAATTGAGAAGAAATTTAAGCACCAGATAAAATGGTATTTTGGTTCTGCAAATCTGCAACAACCAAAGTATGAAAAAGATGTCCTAACAAACAATCTCTTGAAAACCAGTCCAAGCCACATGAAAAGAAGGGTCATAGGAAGACAAAGAAGGACACCAGAAAATGGTGCGATTTCCACAGAAGCCCTTGCACAACACCGATGAATGTCGCTCAAAACAGTTGTTGGTGGCCAAGATCAAAGACAAGGAACCGAACCCTAATTCAGAATATGATTATGAAAATATTGGTAAATGACAGATCACTGATGCAGACCCCACTACTATTTTCGTGACCGCAACAATTCAACCAGAAGAACCAACAGATCCTGAAGAGGGGGAGTGCCTTTTTCATTCACATATTTAGGTGAAGGGGACCCCGCTGCATTTTATTGTTGATAGTGGCAGCCAAAAGAACCTCATCTCAGCAGAGGTCGTCAAATAGTTGGGATTGTCGACAACACCACACCCGCAACCATACAACATCAGGTGGCTTCACCAAGGACGCGATCTTCATGTCTACCAACAATGTCGATTGGCATATGGAATCCAACCCTTCAAGGATGAGGTATTATGTGATGTTTCCCCACTAGATGTCTGTGATGTTCTCTTAGACCAACCATATATGTCGTAGTGCCATATTGTTTATGAGTCTAAACCCCACAGTGACATTGTTTCTCTAGGGTGTCATCTCTACAAAATACCAGACGTAGTTCTGACTACTGTTCCACCTAAAAATTTTCGCAAGGTGGTATCTCATACTGCAAAATTCAACTTCTTCACAATCTGTTCAAAAGGGGAACAAAAAGAAACTGCAACCACTACAGCTTCACCCCAAGAACCTTATATCCAACAGAAGTAGGTTGAAAAGGTTGCAACAAAGTGCAAATATTCCTTCTACACACCATCCTCTCATGTAGCCTGACTTTTTGAACAACCTTAGCCTCAATAGGTTCATGACAGACTTCCACAAACTGAGCAGCATGACATCTCCAACAAGGCAAGCAGCTCACCAAGATGCAGATTCATCAAATGCTTTTCCCTCTCCCTCAAGAACTCAATGTAATGGAGAAAATTGCTTCCTAAGGAGGGAGGATTGATCCAGGTGGACATTGGTGGCCACCCACCTTTTCCAACTGGCTCAAAACAGTTTTCTGGCAAATTTGGCAATTTACTATTTTTAGCAGTTTTTAACTTCCGGGGGCATTTTGAGGGCCCAAATGAAGGTTTTTTGAGATCGAGGTTCTCAATGATAGCTAAAGGCATGATTGAACCCCCAAAACAAATATAATCAACGATACCTTTCCAATGAGCTATCATACGCCTAATACAGAGATCGTATGCAAAAGTTACGACTTCAGGAAGTTGATGTACTAACTTACCCAAACGGGGCCCACATGACTTTTGGCGCTTCATCTCCGAGGGTTAGGTTTTTGGATTTCTATGACTTTTGGAATAACAGTTTATTGTAAAAAGGACTTTATAGCCTCATTGTAGTCATCTTCTTGTGAATGCGAGTAGACGTCATATCTCTTCTCAGAGATAAGCTGTCACCATTCTATCGAGTCTTTCACTCTGTATTTTACAGTCTCTGTACATTTATTTCATTAATAGAAATTATGTATTACTGTATATCTGTGTTTATGGTTGCATATATGATATATTTTTGTTATATTATTGAATATCTATGATATCTCTATGCATTTCTTTATTATATCTCCGATCTCATTTTGTGCCGAAAATAATTCGGATCAATGGTATCAGAGCAGGTTCTTGGTCATTTTTTTCAATGCATGTCCCTGACGAGGTATAAGTATAGCAAGTTGGGTCCCAAGCTTATCTCTCTTGAGGAAAATAACTCTCACACACCCAAGAAACCCTTAGTGATGGAAGAAAACAAAAATGACGGAGAAGACGATCCTATCAGTCTGTTACTTAAGCAAGCTCTCATGCGACAAAGGGCCGAAATGATGGAGAATTTTTCCCACATAATTCAACAACTGTTGATAGCAATAGGTGCATCTTCATCAAGCGGCCAATTTGGAGGCACCTCAAATTTCAAGGTACATGTTAATTTTGATATTCCTGTATTTGAAGGATAGATAGATGCAGAAGCCCTAGACAAATGGTTAAATCTGCTAGAAGGTTATTTCTCTGTTCACAAATTTTCCGACAAATAAAATATTACCTTTTCACTCCTTAAAGCTCTCCCCCATGTCAAACATTGGTGGGAAACTTATTGGGAGCAGAGTTCCACAGAGGATTTTGAAATATATGGGGCTGATCCCACTTGGGATTGTTTTGTGGATGCGGTAAAGGAACAATATTACCCTATTGGAAACTATGAGGACCAGTACATGAGATGGACCCCACTATGGCAAGAGAGGGGCCAAGAAGTTTTGGAGTTGACCAATACCTTCCATACCTTTCGCACCAAGTTGGGTATCAAATACTCTGAACGAAATTTGGTTCTAAAATACAATGGGGCTCTACACAGATACATCCAAACTGAAATGGATTTTTTGGACATCTCATCACTCAGTGCTACCTATCGATATTTTGTTAAAATTGAGCATAAATTTAAGCACCAGAACAAACGGGATTTTGGTTCTGCAAATATGCACCAACCAAAGTATGACAAAGACGTCCCTAACAAACAGTCTCCCGAAAACCAGTCCAAGCCACATGAAAAAAAGGGTCATGGGAAGACAAAGAAGGACACCGTAAAATGGTGCGATTTCCACAAAATCCCGTAGAAAAACATCGATGAATGTCTCTAAAAATAGTTATTGGTGGCCGAGATCAAAGACAAGGATCTGAACCCTGATTCTAAATCTGATTCTGAAAATACTAGTAAAGGACAGATCATTGATGCAAACCCCACTTCTATTGTCACATCCACAACAATTCAACTAGAAGAACCAACAGATCCTGAAGAGGGGGAGTGCCTTTTTCATTCACATATGTTGGTGGAGGGGACCCCACTTCATTTTATTGTTGATAGCGGAAGCGAAAAGAACCTCATCTTAGCAGAGGTCGTCAAATAGTTGGGATTGTCAACAACACCACACCTGTAACCATACAACATCAGGTGGATTTGTCAAGGATGAGATCTTCGTGTCAGCGAGAAATGTCTATTGTCATATGTCATCCAACCCTTTAAGGATGAGGTATTATGTAATGTTTCCCCATTAGATGTATGTGATGTTCTCTTGGGCCAACCATATATGTGGAAGCGCCATGTTGTTTATGAGTCTCAACCCCGCAGTGTCATTGTTTCTCTGGGGGGTCATCTCTACAGAATACTAGAGGTAGTTCTGACTACCGTTCCACATAAAAAGTGTCGCAAGGTGGTATCTCATACTGGAAAATTCATCTTTTTCACAATCTGTTCAAAAGGGGAACAAAAGGACACTGCAACCACTACAGCTTCGCCCCAAGCACCTTCTATCCAACAGAAGTAGGCAGACAAGGTTGCAGAAAAGTGAAAAGATTCCTTTTGCACACCATCCTCTCATGTAGCCCGACGTTTTGAAAAACCTCAGCCTCAACAGGTTCATGACAGACTTCTACAAACTGAGCAGCGTCGCGTCTCCAGCAAGGCAAGCAGCTCACCAAGATGCAGATTCAGCAAACGCTTTTCCCTCTCCCCTGGGAACTCAACGAAATGGAGACTATTTCTTTGTAAGGAGGGAGGATTGATCCAGGTGGATATCGGTGGCCAACGACCTTTTCCCACTGGCTCAAAACAATTTTCTTGCAAATTTAACAATTTACTATTTTTAGCAGTTTTTAACTTTCGGGGCCATTTTGAGGTCCCAAATGAAGGTTTTTCAAGATCGAGGTTCTCAATGATAGACGAAGGCATGATTGAGCCCCCAAAATTAATATACTGGACGATACCTTTCCAACACACTATCATACGCCAAAAACATAGATCCTATGCAAAAGTTACGACCTCGAGATGTTGATGTACTAACTTACCCAAACAGGGCCCAGATGACTTTTGGTGCTTCATCTCCTAGGGTTAGGTTTTTGGATGTCTAGGACTTTTGGAATTCCTGTTTATTGTAAAAAGGCCTTTAGAGCCTCATTGTAATCATCTTCTTGTGAATGCGAGTAGCCGTCACATCTCTTCTCAGAGAGAAGCTGCCAACATTCTATCGAGTCTTTCACTCTGTATTTTACAGTCTCTATACATTTATTTCATTGATAGAAATCATGTATTACTGTATATCTGTGTTTATGGTTGCATCTCTCATATATTTCTGTTATATTATTGAATCTCTGCGATATCTTTGTGCATTTATTTATTATATATCCGATCTCATTTCGTGCTGAAAATAATCCGGATCAGTAGTATCAAAGCAGGCTATTCTTGGTTGTTTTCTTCAGTGATGTCCCCAACGAGGTCTGAGTATATAAATTTGGGTCTCAAGCTTGTCTCTCTTGAGGAAAATAACTTTCACACACCCAAGAAACCCTCAATGGTGGAAGAAAATAAAAACGATGGAGCAGACGATCCTATCAGTCTGTTGCTTTAGCAATCTCTCATGCAACAGAGGGACGAAATGATGGAGAATTTTTCCCACATCCTTCAATGACTGCCGATAGAAATAGGTGCATATTCATCAAGCGACCACTTTGGAGGCACCTCTCCTTTGAAGGTACAAGTTAATTTTGATATTCTTGTATTTAAAGGACAGATAGATGCAGAAGCCCTAGAAAAATAGTTAAATCTGCTAGAAGGTTATTTCTCTATTCACAAATTTTCCGACAAAGAAAAGATCACCTACGCACTCCTTAAATATCTCCCCCATGTCAAACATTGGTGGGAAACTTATTGAAAGCATAGTTCCACAGAGGACTCTGAAATATATGGGGTCGATCCCACTTGGGATTTTTTTGTGGATGTAGTAAAGGAACAATATTACCCTATTGGAAACTATGAGGACCAGTACATGAGATGGACCACACTGCGGAAAGAGAGGGGCCAAGAAGTTCAAGAGTTCACCAATGCCTTCCATACCTTGCGCACCAAGCTGGGTATCAAATACTCCAAATGACATTTGGTTTTGAAATACCGTGGGGCTCTGCAAAGATACATCCAAACTGAAATGGATTTTCTAAACATCTCATCATTCAATGCTGACTATCGATATGTTGTTAAAATCGAGCAGAAATTTAAGCACCAGAAAAAATGGTATTTTGGTTCTGCAAATCCACAACAACCACAGTATGACAAAGACGTCCCTAACAAACAGTCTCCCTAAAACCAGTTCAAGCCACATGAAAAGAAGGGTCACGGGAAGTGAAAGAAGGACACCAGAAAATGGTGTGATTTCCACAAAATCCCCTAGCACAACACCGATGAATGTCGCTCAAAACACTCATTGGTGGTTGAGATAAAAGACAAGGAGACGAACCCTGATTTTGAATCTGATTCTGAAAATACTGGTAAAGGACAGATCATTGACGCATACCCCACTACTATTGTCGCAACCACAAAAATTCAACCAGAAGAACCAACAGATCCTGAAGAGGGGGAGAGCCTTTCTCATTCACATATGTGGTTGAACGAGACCCCACTGCATTTTATTGTTGATAGCAGAAGCCAGAAGAACCTCATCTCAGTAGACGTCGTCAAACAGTTGGGATTGTCGACAACAACACACTCTCAACCATACAACATCGAGTGGCTTCGCCAAGGACGAGATCATCGTGTCAACCAACAATGTCGATTGTCATATAACATCCAACCCTTCAAGGATGAGGTATTATGTGATGTTGCCCCACTAGATGTCTGTGATGTTCTCTTGGGCCAACCATATATGTGGAAGCGCCATGCTGTTTATGAGTCTCAATCTCACAGTGTCATTGTTTCTCTAGGGTGTCATCTCTACAGAATACCAGAGGTAGTTCTGACTACTAATCCACCTAAAAAGTGCCACAAGTTGGTATCTCATACTGCAAAATTTAGTTTCTTCACAATCTGTTCAAAAGGGGAACAGAAGGACAATGTAACCACTATAGCTTCGTCCCAAGCACCTTCTATCCAACAGAAGCAGGTCGACAAGGTTGCAGAAAAGCACAAATATTGCTTCTTCACACCTTCCTCTCATGTATCCTGACTTGTTGAATAGCTTCAGCCTCAATAGGTTCATGACATACTTCCACAAACTGAGCAGCGTGACATCTCCAGCAAGGCAAGCAACTCACCAAGATGTAGATTCAACAAACGTTTTTCCCTCTCCCCAGGGAACTCAAGGAAATGGAGACCATTGCTTCCTTAGGAGGGAGAATTGATCCAGGTGGATATCGGTCGCCACACACCTTTTCCGAAAGTCTCAAAACAGTTTTCTGACAAATTTGGCAATTTACTATTATAAGCAGTTTTTAACTTCCAGGGCCATTTTGAGGGCCCAAATGAAGGTTTTTCGAGATCGAGGTTCTCAATTATATTAGAAGTAATAATTGAGCCCCCAAAATTAATCTCTTTGACTATACCTTTCCAACAAGCTATCATATGCCTAAAATAGATATCGTATACAAAAGTTACGACCCCGGGAAGTTGATGTACTAAATTACCCAAACGGGGCCCACATGATTTTTGGCGCTTCATCTCCTAGGGTTAGGTTTTTGGATGTCTAGGACTTTTGTCATTCCTGTTTATTGTAAAAATGCCTTTAGAGCCTCATTGTAATCATCTTCTTGCGAATGCGAGTAGCCGTCACATCTCTTCTCAGACATAAGCTGCCACCATTCTATCGAGTCTTTCACTCTGTATTTTATAGTCTCTGTACATTTATTTCATTAATAGAAATTGTGTATTACTATATATATGTTTTTATCATTGCATCTATGATATATTTTTGTTATATTATTCAATATCTGTGATATCTCTATGCATTTATTTATTATATATCCGATCTCATTCCTGTCGAAAATAATCCAGATCAGTGGTATCAGAGTAGGTTGTTCTTGGTCTTTTTTTTCAGTTCATTTCCTCGATGAGGTCTAAGTATAGAAATATGGGTATAGAGCTTGTCTCTCTTTAGTAAAATTGCTCTCACACACCCAAGAAACCCTCAATTGTGGAAGAAGAGAAAAATGATGGAGCAGACGATCCTATCAGTCTGTTGCTTGAGCAAGCTCTCAGGTGACAAAGGGACGAAACGATGGAGAATTTTTCCCACATCCTTCAATGACTATCGATAGCAACAGATGCATCTTCATCAAGTGAACACTTTAGAGGAACCTCTCCTTTCAAGGTACAATTTAATTTTGATATTCTTGTATTTGAAGGACAGATAGATGCAGAAGCCGTAAACAAATGGTTAAATCTACTAGAAGGTTATTTCTTTGTTCACAAATTTTTCGACAAAGAAAAGATCACCTTCGCACCCCTTAAAGCTCTCCCCCATGTCAAACATTGGTGGGAAACTTATTCGGAGTAGAGTTCCATAGAGGAGTCTGAAATATATGGGGTCGATCCCACTTGGGATTTTTTTGTGGATGCGGTAAAGGAACAATATTACCCTATTGGCAACTATGAGGACCAATACATGAG
>JZKD02S1065650.1:660797-734499 GCA_000966675.3 Picea glauca
TCCCCTCACTAATAGCATTGTTGTGTCAAGAGATGTAATTTTTTATGAAGGGGGAGTTTATGGTCATAAAAAATGCCATGATGATATGTCTAAATCTGTTTTGGATAAGGATATTTTTTATGATATTGATAATGAGAAGCCCTCTAATATTTCAGTTCCAAGTACTACAAATCCACCAAGTAGCCCCTCATCTAAGTCTTCAGTTCCAAGTGCAAGCCCAACATCAAATGCAAATTCTGCAAGGAATGTAAGAAGATTAAGTGACATTTATCAAATGAGTAAAAGTCCATCACAAGAAGAAAATCCAATAGGTGAGACACTAAATTTTGCTTTACTTTCCAAGGATGATTTTGAACCATCATGTTTTAAATATGCATGTAATAATGAGGTTTGGGTGCAAGCAATGCAAGAAGATATAGATTCTATTCACAAGAATGATACTTGGGAGCTTACAAAACTTCCACATGACAAGAAAAAGATTGGTACTAAATGGGTCTACAAGACTAAGTATAATAGTGATGGGAGTGTTGAAAGACACAAGGCAAGATTAGTTGCTAAAGGCTTCACACAAAGGTATGGAATTGATTATGAAGAAACATTTTCACCAGTAGCAAGACAAGACATTGTTAGAATGATGATTTCATTAACAACTCAAAAGAAATGGAGCATTCATCACATGGATGCGAAAAGTGTATTTTTGAATGGATACTTAGAAGAAGAAGTGTTTGTGGAACAACCACAAGGTTTTGAAGTGCAGGGAAAAGAACATCAAGTATACAAGTTGAAGAAGGCTCTGTATGGCCTCAAGCAAACACCAAGAACATGGTATGCTAGAATTGATGGATATTTTCAGGAGAGTGGCTTGAATAGAAGTAAAAGTGAACCTACACTTTACTACAAAGAAGAAGGTAATGATATTCTTATTGTAAGTCTATATGTTGATGACTTATTATATGTGGGTAGTAGTTCTAAGATGAAGGATGAATTCAAAATTGCTATGATGAATGAATTTGAGATGAAAGATTTGGGTCTCATGCAATATTTTTTGGGTATGGAGGTTTATCAAAATGAKRATGAARTTTTCATTTGTYAAACAAAGTATGCAAAAGATATGTTGAAGAAATTTGATATGGTAGATAGTAAACCAACCTCCACTCCAACTGCTCATGGAATTGTGTTGTGTAGAGATGATGGTGCTGAAATTGTTGATGAGGCAACATATAGAAGTATTGTTGGAAGTTTGATGTTTCTAATCCACACAATACCTGATATTTCTTATTCAGTTTCTCTTGTTTCAAGATACATGACAGAGCCATCTGAAATACATATGAAGGCAACCAAGAGTATTTTGAGGTATGTGAGAGGAACTCTAAATTTTGGTATTCATTACTACACTTCTAAAAGGTTTGATCTTGTTGGATTTAGTGATTTTGATTGGGGAGGTAGTTTGGATGACCGGAAGTCTACATCTGGTAATTGTTTCTCTTTTGGTTCAGGGTTGATTACTTGGATCTCAAAGAAGCAAAGTATAGTTGCATTTTCATCCATGGAAGCAGAGTATTTCGCAGTCACCTCAGCAGGTACACCAACATTATGGCTTAGAAAAGTTCTAGAAGAAATTGGAGAGAAGAAAATTCATCCTACAGTGATATTTTGTGATAACACTAGTGCCATCAAATTGGTCAAGAACCCAGTCCATCATAGCAGGACAAAACATTTTGATTTAAAGTATCATTTCATTAAAGATTTGGTGCAAAAAAAGGAAGTAGAACTAAGATATATAAAGACTCAAGAACAAATTGTAGACAGTTTCACTAAGGGAGTTGTTAAAGTCCAGTTTTTGAAACTTCGAGATCAGATTGTGAACCCTCTCAGCATCAAGGGGGAGTATGTTGGTAATTGATGCAGTCTTGTCAATCATTTGACATGATGCAATCTATTTACAATTTTCTTTTATGTCTGTTAGTATTCAGATATAGATTGTCTGATTAAATAATGCATGCAAAATGCATAAGTAGTTTTCTAAAATCAATTGTTGTAAGCATTCAATCAGGAGCACCTAACTGTTTGTTCTATGAGGCTATGTATTGTTATAAAGATCAAGGTTGATCACAATGAACGCAACATTTTTTGTGTGCAATTACAATTATTTCTTCTTTCTATGATATTGTGATTTAGTAATTTAGTATTTAGTATATTGTTAAGCTATTTCATTGAATGATTATCTAGTCCATAGATAGGCCTGCATAGATCCTTCAATCTCACCATGTAATTTCCAAGTTCCATCAATTAATTAACAAATACAATGATATTCCAGTGTCCAAGATTTGATATTTTCAAATCCAACTTCCAAGTTTTTCCGTTCATTAACAAATGCGGTAGATATGTCACTGTGCAAGATTTGATATTTAAGTCGGGAGCAATCTTCCCTACGGAGTTATTTTTCAGCTGTGCAATTTTAAATTTTCGGTCAATCCAAAACTTTGATCTATTTTCTGAGTATCTGAGTTGGTTTAAAATGGAGCAAAATCCCTGAGGCAAGGTTTTGAAATGCACGAAACTTTGATCCATGAGAAACTCAGGCTACCCGTCAAAATCTGGCCGGATTCAGATCCATTTTTTTGACTAGAAAACTGGTCTGTTTGCTCCAGAGTTAGCTTACTCATTTTTGGCTCATACGATGACTCAAATATTCTGAACTAGTTGACATTTAAATTGAGAAATAAATTCTTGTGATATTTTAGCTGGGAAATCATCAATCATCAATTTGGTGTCTATATCTTAAAAATAGATTATTATTATTATTTATGTTGAATATATTTTTTTTTAAATAAAATAAAAAAAAGTAATATAATGGATAGATATTCAATAAAAATGTTAAATAGTTTAGTTATTAGATCGTGAATAACACTGTTAAAAAAGAGTTCACAGAAGTTCACAGATTTAAAGACGAAATGTTTAAGACATGTCTATAGAATTGAACATGGATGATAAATGTAAATGTCTAATTGACAAATGAAAAATATCTATAGACTGATGGTGATCCTATCTAAGCTCATCATCATCAGCTCATGCAGAAGTGCTAGTTTCCATATACTCAATATACTTAAATAATTGAACCGCCGTCAGCTTCACAACCAGTGGCGTTAATGTTTAAAAAATCAACACTTCTTTGGACATTAGCGGGGGTTGTTGAATGGTAAACATTTTCTATTAATCGGTCTTGCAATCTTCTTTACATATTAGTGACGATTGTTGACTGGCAGAGTTTTCTATTCCTTCTGGTTGTTAATATTTAAACACTTTTTTTTAGATATTAGCGGTAGTGGTTGAGTGGTAAGGGTTTTCTATTACTACTGGGTTTTAATATTTTAAAAAGTTTGCCTTATTTTTTCTTCCTAGAGAATCAACTCTTTCCATCCCATTTCAAAACATAATATAAAATTTACAATTTTATTTTAATATTTTATTAATATTAAAATAAATGTTTTTAAAAATTGTCATCAAAATTTACACTTTCCACTAATTTATCAAAATCCTTGTTTTATTGTTCAGATTTTTTTTTATAAAGTTGCTTAAACTTTCAAATATGAAATAAATCCATGTTTTTTTAATATAATCGAAGTATCTCTTATAAGAATGTAAACTTTTAAGTATGAAATTGATATTGATAATGAGTTAATGTATATATCTTTACCATATTTATGTTTTTCACTTACGAACCAAAGATATATATGCTACCGATAATGTATAAGGTTCACAAGATTCATGCTTTCTTATATAATTAAAGTTATAATTTATTTTTAAAAGATTTTTTAAACTTTAAAATATAGAATTGATATTGAATAATGAATTGATATTGAATAATGAGAAAAATATATATTTTTCAAATTGATATAGATATTTTGTATGAATATATTTTGAAATAATGATTAGTTAATAATGGAGAAAATTGAATAATGGTTCCAATCATTTAATGGTTTCAACCGTCCAAAGTGTTTATCCTCCTATATAATGTATTCTTTAATTGATTTAATAAAATGTTTAGCGTTGCTTTGCTTTGATGGCTTCCAGGTGTTGGCTTCCCTGAGGGCAGCCGATTCTATTTCATTTCTTCCTATTTCAGGTTAGTATCATAACATAAGGCTCGTCTTGGGTTTGTGGTAGGAATTCGTGAGGTTGTTGGTGATCTAAACCTTGATGGCCTCCAGGTGTTGGTTTGCCTGAGAGAAGTTGGTTCTGTTTCATTTCTTCCTATTTCAGGTTGGTATCATAGCATAAGGCTCATCTTGGGTTTGTGGTAGGAATTCGTGAGGTTGCTTGTGATCTAAATCGTGAGGCTCCAAAAAATCATTTTACATCCTTTGGAAATTTTTGAAAATATCATGAGGAGCGTTTGGTAGATTCAAGTTTGAAAAAAAAACTTGCCCATATACTCGTATATCAATCCACCAATTCAGTTATCAATCCACCAATCTTAATAATTTGAGGATATTTGGGTGTAAGACTTTTGCACACATTCCAAAGGAGAACATGAAGAAGCTTGATGCTAAGGCTATTGTCACATACCCACTACGACAAACTAAAATTTTTGCCTCTTTTCTTCGAGGGACAGAATCCCCGAATTCCTATGGGGGCCCAGTGCAGGCTAGCTTTCCCCTTATCCACCTCCATGTGATCATTGGTTATGACCATGGGCCAAGCCAAGAGGCGCCTTTCGCATTTTGCGACTCCGCGATGCAGGAGAGTCAAGTCTTTCGACTCTTCAAACCCCGAAACCCGAAATCTTACCTTTGCTGAGATCGATGGCTGTGAATCTTCCCCTGATTCGATGGTCCTGGCCGTATCGAGATTTCAGTAACCAGGAGTTCGAAATGCAAGAGAGTCAAGTCTTTCGACTCTTCAAGCCACGAAACTTGATAAGCGAGTCCTTTTATGAGATCCAATGGCTCACTGGATTTCGGAGCTTTCCCCGAACTCTGACCGCTCACCACGCGTCTCCTCCGATGGGTGGTCCAAATCCTTTCGAGACTCCTCCTTTCTACCACAGAGCGCATCGGGGTTCTGGGTAATGGGATTTCGCAACTTGCGAAGACGAGATGTATTTCCCTTTGGTTTCCCAGGTGTCGAAACGCCGTCTGGCAACCATGTGTCCCTCTGATGGACGGCTGCAACCTTTAGCCACGATCAACCGTTGTGATCTTTTCGAGATGATCAACGGTCGTGATCAAATCCCATCTTTCTCAAACTTATTCACACTAAACTGATTTGGGGTTTCGTATACCAGGATTTCGCGACTTGAAAAGACAAGGGGTCTTACCCTTTGGTTTCTCGAGTGTCGAAACGTCGACCGGTAGCCACATGTCCCTCCGATGGATGGTCCAGGTAACTCCCATGGATCTTGGGATCTACGGTCCCGATTCCTTTGCTACTTGTGAAGGCTAAAAGGGGTTGAGGCATTAACGCCTATGTTCCTTCCTCCAATCTAATGGTCGTGACAAACCTCAGATCCTCTGAAAGGATATCATCCATACATCTAGCAAATGAAAGGGTACTCTCTTTCAGTATTTGAAACTCGCTATCCTTCCTAAGATTCGTCAGCTGTGAAGGACTTGAGATCTTTGTGCTCTTTCTCCTAGACTTGACTCTTAGAAGAGTCTTCAGCACAACTATTGTGCTCCTTCATCAAGGGGTTATGGGTTCAGTTTTCCTTGCAAAGAGCCTGTGCATATATGCACTACCTCTCCTGAGCTTAGCAGGCTTCATCCTCCAAGGGACTCAAAAGGATTAGGAAGGTTTACATGCATACATGAAACTGTGTCCACGGTCAACGAACACACAGTTCGTGACTCGGGATTATGCCACCATAAGACACAAGTATTTATAGGTATAAAACCTATCCTAACCATATGCTTTCTTACTTCCCTAATTATAAAATCATGCATAAATAAGGGGGATACACTATATCCATTAAGAAAATTCCCGATTCCTGCAGCATACACAGTATAGCCAATTCATACACAGTTACAGATAAATTACACAGGGTAAGAAATCACTTATCTATTACAGGTTGCCGCCAAGCAACTAACTGTGGGTGTTCATCCTTCCACCCGACCATAGGCTTAGAGGCATTCAATATTAGCACTCTGGCCACCCTCGTGCCAAGCCATGATATCACCAGGGAATTCTCAAAGTTCTCGAGGGTTCTCTCTCTATTTTTTCTTCTGCTTGGATCATGTTCTCTGTAACTCAGATCTTTCTCTCTCAGTGATGGCCTCAGCGAGGTTTCTTAGATTCCCCTCGGCATCAATCTTGCGGCCTTCATCTTGCAACTCGTTGGAGAGCTCTCTGCATCTCCCCTGCGAGCTTATGCTCTTCTTCTCCCCCATCTCTTCCCATGTCTCCTCTCCTGTGTGTGTGTCCCTCTTACCTTGGGAGGTTTTGTCGACCTATCTTGTTCCTTCGGTCAGAAGGAAGCTCAAGTCTGCAGGTCCCTGTGGTACATCGAACTAACAACCCATGTTTCCATTCATGGGGGTGGTTGGTGATTCAACCACCGGTCCTTTCTTCATTGACCGATTTTCTTTCCTTGGGATTCAAAGGAGGTTTGTCATCCTTATCAAGGGAGATTTGGGGTTATTTGATATATGAACCCTCTCTTATAGTTTTCACATTCTTCCTCTAGTGATATCATGGCTAGTAATTTCAAGGCTTCACCCCCTACAGTCAGTTATAGGAAACTCAAACAATAATATATTTACATTTTCCTCATGCATTAGCATGGAAATTCCTATTTTATGATTAATTACAAATTGGGGGAAACAGAGTGCTACAATTCCCTCCCCCTTAAAGGAACACTGTCCTCAGTGTTCTTTCTCAAAAACAACTATCATGCCTTTCTCATTCAGCTACTTGAAAAGTCTTGACCTTCATCCTCGGTCAGGTCCTTTTTCAAGATCTCAACCTTCGTCATCTGCCTTCAATAATTCTTGGACACAAACACATTAATCACAATTTTGTGGGAAAACATCTTACTGATGTTCAAAATTCAAAAGGAAAATTTCATAATCTTAGCACAATACTTATATGTGCAGTTTGTGGATTTGTATCCACATGGTAGTTTTGTTATTCATTCTCATCATTTTCCTTGACGTACCCATTGGGTGCATGATTCCAATTCAATAGTTCACAAGAGCTATCATGATTACATCTTCCTTTCCAAGGTTTTTTTTTTTTTTCTCATGGGAAACTACCCACTGTGTGCATGATCCCAATAGTTTACAAGAATTATTAAGGTCTCCTCTTCCTTGCGGTCACTCATCCTCTAGGCTCGGGCTCAGGAATCCTCTTCACTATTATACAGTCCCTCAGGCGATCCTTCTTTCCCTGCCAAGGTTTTCTAGCACAGGAAAATTTTAGAGACTCTATCGAGTCTTACAGTCGAGGCGTCCCTCAGACTTGCTCTGTCGAGGCATCCCTCTGGCTTGTGTTACCTCAACATAATTTATTTCAAGAAATCATGACTCATCACGGGGTTCTCATGGCTCAGCAGTAGCCCTTTTTCATCATCTTCAGCTTTGACAGCCTTCATCTGTTCCTTTCTGGACATGTCTTTTCTTCTCACATGTATCACAGGTATATAAAATTCATGAGACATCATTATAAATTTTAACTTTCATAATGTTATTGAAAATCTGTCACCCAAAGATTTTCTAATCTCACGATTTGTTTTCATATTTGTTTCGCATAGGAACCAGATTCATAATTATGGGACTTTCCTTCCCATCACGGTTTGGCTCAGCAGGCAATTGGCCTTTCTTATGGGCTTACAATGCTGCCATATCTAAGACCCCTTTGCTTCCTGCACTTTCAATTTCAATCGGCCAAACAACTTGTTATCTTTTCCATGCATTTACATTTTATTGCACCTTTACAACATCATCACAACAATTTCAGAATTGTGCATACTTAACAATTAAATTACTTTCTCAAAAGCGAAATACCATTCCTTCTAGTTTGGATTAGTAGGAAATCAATCTTTCTTATGGACTTACAACATTGCCATATCCAAGACTCTTTGCTTCCTGCAATTCATTCTTTACACAACCAAACAATTGTTAGTTTCATCTCAACATACCAAACTTTTCAAAGCATAATTGAACATTTAAAAAGGGTTTTAACAATTGTGTCGATATCCATGGCCACATTCATACCCAATGCATCATTGCATTGTTTTTCAGGTTTGTCAGACTTTATGACCGGTTCTTGGCCATGGGGTGTTGGAATTTAACCAACCTTTTCCTCATATGGTTTATTCATTTTCTTTCATTCTTATAGTAGGACCATACTACTGGCTATAGGCCGATCACGATCCCAAATCAATACACATGAACTCAAAATTTTCACATGAATGCCTTTACATATTCCTTGATTGTCAATGCATTCATGACATATCAATTCATGAATTCTTCCAAGGGTTACAAACAATGTTTACTACCAGAGGTTCATACCTCCATTATTCAGGTTCTCCTTTCTGAATCATACCTTACTTGGGTATCCAAGGCATACAACTGCCTTTCAAGTTTATGCATAACACTAAGACAATAAATTTTTTCAGAAGGGGTTCTTACCAAATCCCTTCATACCTTGTGCCACACAGGCACGAATATCTTTATACCGGTTCTTGGCTGCTAGCACCCTCTTTCTTATTTTTACCTCATCACCAGTGCTTTATTGGGGCTTTTACAACCCTGTCAACAATCTTTCACTCGCAGCCTTCTCCTGGTCATTCTCTGTTTGAGGTTGCCCATCATTGGCAATTGTATTCCTCAATAGCTCCAATTTATTTCTATACATAGCATGCATCATCATAGACACAATTACATTAGTCATAATATTAAACCTAATGCATGTATCATAACATTCGAATTCATAAACATCCTTAAATTTTTTCATAAGTGCAACACAACAGTTCTCAATCGTTTTCACAGTATTACAACCATCATTACTATGGTGTCAAAACATTTTCGTTCATCAATGTACTAGCTTTCTCATCCCATAGAAAACATAATGCACAGTAAGGAAAGAATTGAGGGCTCTCCTCTTCTTCAAATTCTTTCTACATCGCCTGGGGATTTTCAGCCCAGTCGAGTTATCTCTAAGGTCTCACTGCCTTTTCATACTCATATCTTCAACCAAGCCTTATCAGTTAAACGTACTCATTTATTCATTTAATCATACTCAGGGGGTTTACTTGCCTCTTACCAACTATACCAGTTTCCACAACTGCTCTTTTTCTGAGCAGTCGTGGTTAGGCCTCACCCTAACCATTTTTGGGATACTGCAACATGCTTTAATAACAACTCTTTTTTTTATAATGAATCATGAACATGTGCATCCTACACACTCCCATTCAGTTATCAGAATTGTCAATATTTAGTTGTTAGTCTTCTATTAATTACATGATTCTTTCAAAATGTAATCCAGGATTATTATATATGGACATGCCTTGCAGCCCATTGTCCAACCTTCAACAATTATTAGGGTTGTGACTTTGTTCTTCTGACAAAGTCCTTACACAGTTCCTCCACTGGGAACTCCTTTGACATGCAAATTCCTTGTTGCATATCCATCACTATTTGTGATGGCCTCAACCTTGAGTTAGCTTTAGCTTTTTACTAAATGTTCCCCTTAAGGAATATAAGCATGAATCTTTACTATTAAGATCATTCAATTCAGATTCATTCACAATCCTTCTCATGTGATGCTCAAAGGTGTAATCATTTGTCTCTTGTTATGACAAGATAGCATCTTTGCTCATTTACCCTTTCATCTAATTATATTGGTACTTCCTGAGGAAATGGAATACATTCCCCTCAAGCTATTATTTGGAACAAAACTTTCATGACTCCCCATAATGGAGTCGACTATGCCTCCATAGTATTCATTTAATCTGGACAAGAGCAATACTTGCTTCACGTTTCACTCATCAGGGAAATCATATTGGGCCTCTAGTATACTTATATTCTTACATCATACGTGTGCATTACTTGCACATTTCATATCATTCATACCTTACCAGTATTAACATCAAGATTTCTATTATGAAGCTTCACACTACATTCAACTCTTGCATATTCATCATACTAGCTCACGCCTTCTCCTCACGTGACCACCGGCGGTGACCACGATCCAAATGAAAAGGTGCTTCGTGTTTCGCAATTTCGAGATTCATGTTGCAAGGAACTTTGGTTCTTCGATCCCCGAAATTCGAAAACTTGAAATACCGAATCCAAGGTTTTCTCGGCTCTTTTATTCACATGACCCTTCGCTCGGAACTTGGGGTCAACTCCCAGACATGCGTCGGAATCTTGTGTTTCGGCGAATTTGCGAACAACGCTCCACCGTTTCCAAAAACGTCTAATCCACGAGGGTCCAGCAACCTGGATGCCATAGTCCAGATCTCTCTGGCAATCAACGGTCCTGATCAAATCCTGGATTTCCACCTTTCGGGGTTCTGGTGGAGTCTTCACCCCTTAAATCCCGATTTCAAATCCCCAAAATGTGTATGCGTCAGATCAACGATCCACCGCTTGTCTCGATCCAACGACTCAGGTTGGATGTCGGGATTTTGTGACATGTGAGTCCTCAAAACTCTGCCCATTGACTTCTAAACCTCTGACTCCTGAAGATCCAATTACACTAAATCTACGGTTCAGGTCATCCGCTAACCAACGACCTTGATTGAATCGGTGATTTACCTGGCGTAACTTTGGAAAGTCTACGCTTCTATTTTCCTAATAGACGAAACCTCAAAGCTCTAGATCAATATCTCTCATTGATTCTAATCTAACGGATACTATTCCTCCCGAGTTTGTGAGTGATGAGAGGTTATCAGCCTTATCTTCTCCGTTGATCAACTAGATCTAACGGTTCATGAAATTTCGGTATTCCTCCCTCCGAGAATTCCACCGTCCGTTCAGACTCTCGATACCCAAAATGTTGAAATTTCAGATTAGATCAATAGTCACCAATGGCTCTCCTACCAACGGTTGTGATTATGTCATGAGTTTGTGTTTCATGAATTCGGGACTTCTGTTATGAAGAACCTCGAATCCTTCGATCCCCGAAATTGTGAAGTTTCAGAGTTCTCAATCTGACGGTCCCGATTCTTCTACGATTTGACAGCTCAGATCTCGTCAGGGTTTCTTGTATCAGGATTTCACGATTTTGTGTGTCACGAAGTCGAAATACCTTTCACCTCCATTCTCCCAATCCTCGAGATTGTGAAATTCTCTCTAAATGATCAATGGTCCATATCTCTCCTTGATCAACGACTATGATCTTTTTGCGAATTTCTCATTGCTTCTTCCAAGCACTTTGGTTTTGCGAAATTTTGGTATCTCCTCACAACTAACCAGTGTGCTACTTCTCCGAGATCAAACAACTCGAAATGTTTCAGTGATTTCTGAATGGATATTGAGTCTCGATGCTATCCGATCTTCAAAATTATTTTCTGAAGGATTTCTCCTGCTCAATCCTCCATACTTGTTCTTTCTTCAAACTTCAGTTTTCTGCGCTTCACCTTTGAACGCTTCAACTCTTCGAAACTTAGAAACTTTTTGTAAGTATTTCCTCTCAAGAATTAAAACCACTACTCATCCTGGTATACTCTGTGCTCAACCTTCGGAGTTTTCAAACTTTAACACAAGCTGGATTCTATACGCATGTTTGGCATAGCAAATTTCCCCGTTATCTCTTATGAGATTTTAAGTTACTTACAGGACTAATCTCTTAGTCATAACTCATACGGACGTTACCCTCTCTTTATGGGAACAACCAACAAGGGTCACTCTTGGGAATTAGCAATAGTCCCAAAGGACTCCTCTTGATCTTGCTTAAATAGATTATCCTTGTTGTCGATTCTAACCATTATAGGTCAGGTAATCTAACCTTACATATTTTCATCAGTCCTCTCAATCATGAGGATTTATATGCTTAGGGTTTAGTCTTTTAATAATGCAGTAATTATAACTTTCTAAGGATCCTACCAGTCCTTACCAGATTTCCCAAATCATGAAGGAGTTCTTCATTTGGATCTTAATTCTTACCTAACCAACCATCTCAAATGCAAGAAACTCTACCTGCTTTAGTAGGTAGCCATCGTCACACTTGTAATAGAACAACTCAGTTCATGTCCCTTTTCTGGCTCGTGCAACTCCATAGCACAATTTATTTCACCTCTATTATTCACACTTAGGTCTTATCAGTAATATTGATTAGTGAATCCCTACTCCTATAAGAGTAGTTATCATTTTGACAAAGGAACAATATAATTCCTTTGCTGGAATTCAACAAGAAATCCCAAAATCACAGGTTCACTCTGTAGCCCTTCTCCTCAAGGAGTAAATGTAAATAACAACATCTCCTTACATGACTTGTACATGAGCCCAAGCAGGCCAAGTGTTATAACCATGCTCTAATACCAATTTGTCACATACCCACTACGACAAACTAAAATTTTCGCCTCTTTTCTTCGAGGGACAGAATCCCCAAACTCCTACGGGGGCCTAGTGCAGGCTAGCTTTCCCCTTATCCACCTACATGTGATCGTTGGTTATGACCATGGGCCAAGCCAAGAGGCACCTTTCACATTTCACGACTCAGCGATGCAGGAGAGTCAAGTCTTTCGACTCTTCAAACCCTAAAACCCAAAATCTTACCTTTGTTGAGATCGATGACTGCGAATCTTCCCCTGATCTGATGGTCCTAGCCGTATTAGGATTTCGGTAACTGGGAGTTTGAAATGCAAGAGAGTCAAGTCTTTCAACTCTTCAAACCCCGAAACCTGATACACGAGTCCTTGTATGAGATCCAACGGCTCACAGGATTTCGGAGCTTTCCCTAAACTCTAACCGCTCACCACGCATTTCCTCTGATGGATGGTCCAGATGCTTTCGGGACTCCTCCTTTCTACCACAGAGCGCATCAGGGTTCTGGGTACTGGTATTTCGCGACTTGCGAAGATGAGAGGTCTTGCCCTTTGGTCTCCTAGGTGCTGAAACGTCGAAATGCCAACCGACAACTACGTGTCCCTTCGATGGATGGTTGCGATCTTTAGCCACGATCAACCGTTGTGATATTTTTGGTATGATCAACTGTCACGATCAAATCTCAGCTTTCTCAAACTTATTCAAAGTAAACCGATTTTGGGTTTCGTATACCGGGATTTTGTGACTTGTGAAGACAAGGGGTCTTGCCCTTTGGTTTCCCAAGTGTCGAAACGCCGACCGATAGCCACATGTCCCTTTGATGGATGGTCCAGGTAACTCCCATGGATCTTGGGATATACGGTCCTAAATCCTTCGCTACTTATGACGGCTGAAAGGGATCGAGTCATTAACGCCTATGTTCCTTCCTCCAATCTAACGGTCATGACAGACCTCAGATACTCTGAAAGGATCTCTTCCATGCATATAGCAAAGGAAAGGGTACTCTATTTTGGTATTTGAAACTCACTATCCTTCCTGAGCTTCGTCAACTATGCAGGACTTGAGAGATTTGTGCTCTTTCTCCTGGACTTGACTCTTAGAAGAGCCTTCAGCACAACTATTGCGCTCCTTCATCAAGGGGTTCTGGGTTCGGTTTTCCTTGCAAAGAGCCTTTGCATATCTACACTGCCTCTTCTGAGCTTAACAAGATTCATCCTCCAAGGGACTCAAAAGGATTAGGAAGGTTTACATGCGTACATGAAACTGTGTCCACGGTCGATGAACGCACAGTTCGTGACTTAGGCTTATGCCACCATAGGACACAAGTATTTATGAGTATAAAACCTATCCTAACCATATGCTTTCTTACTTGCCTAATAATACAATCAAGGAGAAATAAGGGGGATATAGTATATCCATTAATAAATATGCATGATTCCTGCAACATACATAGTATAGCCAATTCATACATAGTTACAAATAAATTACATAGGGTAAGAAATCACTTGTCTATTACAGGTTGCCGCCAACCAACTAACTGTGGGTGTTCATCCTTCCACCCGACCATAGGCTCAGAGGCATTCAATCTTAGCACTCTGGCCACCCCCGTGCCAAGCCATGATATCACCAGGGAATTATCACAGTTCTCGAGGGTTCTCTCTCTGTTTCTGCTTCTTCTTGTATCATGTTCTTTGTAACTCAGAGATTTCTCTCTCGATGATTTCCTTGAAAAGGTTTCTCATATTCCCCTTAGCATAAATCTCGCGGCCTTCATCTCGTGACTCGCTAGAGATCTTTGGGAATCTCCCTTATGAGCTTACGCTCTTCTTCTCCCCCGTCTCTTCCCGTGTATCCTCTCCCGTGTGTGTGTCTCTCTTACCTTGGGAAGTTTTTCCGAACTATCTTGTTCCTTCTGTCATAAGGAAGCTCAGGTCTGCAGGTCCCTGTGTTACTTCGAACTGACAGCCCATGTTTCCATTCATGGGGGTGGTCGGTGATTCAACCACCGGTCCTTTCTTCATTGACTGATTTTCTTTCCTTGGGATTCAAAGGAGGTTTGTCATCCTTATCAAGGGAGATTTGGGGTTATTTGATATATGAACCCTCTCTTACAGTTTTCACATTCTTCCTCTAGTGATATCATGACTAGTACTTTCAAGGATTCACCCCCCATAGTCAGTTATTGGCAACTCAAACAATAATACATTTACATTTTCCTCATGCATTAGAATGGAAATTCCTATTTTATGATTAATTAAAAATTGGGGGAAATAGGGTGTTACAGCTATCAAATGTATTTTTATAGGGCACTATTCAAAATTTAAAGCATATAAATTGTTTGATCCATATACTCACAAAGTGTTTGCAAGTAGATATGTAATTTTAGATGAGCAGGAAGAAGGAAATAATGAAGAAAACAATCATGAAGGGTGGGATGAACTTATTGAAGATGAATATGTCAAAGAAGAGAAGCACCAATAGGAAAAGGCATCCAGTGACATGGATACATCCAACAATGAAGAAGAATATTCACAAAATGGAAAAGAAGTCACCAGCCAATTGAGGAGATCTTCACGACAGGTTCGTCCACCTGAAAAATATAAAGATTATGCCTTGATGAGTAATATTTCAGATGTCATAGAACCCATGAGTTTTAATGCATCTAATGAACATGAAGAGTGGAGAAAAGGAATGGAGGAAGAATATGACTCTATAATGAAAAACAAAACTTGGGAATTGACTGAATTTCCTAAAGATAAAAAGCCCATAGAATGTAGATTGATATACAAACCTAAATTCAAAGTAGATGGTAGTATAGATAAATATAAAGCCAGATTGGTGGAAAAAGGGTATTCATGGAAAGAGGGAATTGATTATGCAGAAACATTTTCACGAGTAGTTAAATTAAACACTATAAGAATGTTAATTGCACTAGCTACATAATACCATTGGAAGCTTCACCAATTAGATGTAAAATCTTATTTTATGAATGGTGAGTTAAAGGAGGAGTTTTACCTTACTCAACCAAAGGGGTTTTTGAAAAGTGGTCAAGAACATTTAGTGTGTAAATTAAAGAAAGCATTGTATGGACTGAAACATGCAGCTAGGTCATGGTTTGGGAAGATATATTCCTTCTTTCTTCAACAAGGTTTTATGAGGAGCAAAGGTGATACAAATCTGTAAAAGAAATTTGATGAAAAGGGGCATGTTGTATTGATTTCCTTATATGTTGATGATTTAATTATTACAGGAAATTAAGAAAAATTAATTAGTGGAATTAAGAAGAAGATGTCACAGGTATTTGAAATGAAAGATCTTAGTGAGTTACCTGCCTCAGTCTTGAAGTTTGGAGAAATGTTGGTCAAACCTTTGTGTCTCAAGGTAAATATGTCAGAGAAGTACTTAAGAAGTTTAAAATAGATCAGTGTAAAGTTTCTTATGTTCCGATGCAGCAGAACATGAAACTTTAACGTGATGATGGTTTGAAGGAGGTAAATGATACAGTGTATAGACATATGGTGGGAAGCTTGAACTATCTCACTATAACCAGACCTGACATAGCATATTGTTTTAGTGTGTTAAGTCAGTTTATGGAAAAACCTCTAGAAAGCCATTGGAATGCAGTGAAAGGGGCACTCAGGTATCTCAAAGGCACAATTGATTATGGTATTAAATATACTGATTCATTCGATGTTGAGCTGACAATTTACTCAGATTCAGACTGGGCTGGAAATTCGAATGATCAGAGATCTACTACAGGTTATGATTTTAGCATTGGATCTAAGATTGTTTCATGGAGCAGTAAGAAGCAACCCATTGTATCTTTGTCGTCCACTGAGGCAGAATATAATGCATTGTGTGGAACAACTTGTGAAGTTGTTTGGTTGAGAAGACTACTTCAAGATGTTGGAGAAGAGCAAAGGAAAGCTACGAAAATCAAATGTGATAACCAAAGCTCAATCAAGTTGGAAAATAATCCAGTTTATCATTCAAGAAAAAAGCATGTTGATACTCAATTTCATTTTGTTTGAGAAAAGATGAAGTATAATGACATTGCTTTAATGTATTGTAATACTAGTGAAAATGTTGCTAATATTTTTACTAAGCCCCTTGCGAAGATAAAATTTGAACTATTTAGGGAGATGTTAGGTGTGGATTTCAATCATTTCTCCATTAAAGGGGAGACTTAGAAATAATGATTAGTTAATAAGGGAGAAAATCAAATAATGATTCCAACCATCTAATGGTTTTAACCATCCAAATTGTTTATCCTCATATATAATGTAATCTCTAATTTATTTAATAAAATGCTCAACATTGTTTTTCATTGATGGCCTCTAGGTGCTTCCTTGCCTAAGAGAAGTAGGTTCTATTTCATTTCTTCCTATTTCAAGTAATATATAGAATCATTAAAAAAATTAGAAAAGAGAGAGAATCCACACTTAAAAAAGAAATGTATAATGTTTACAAGATTCATGTTTTCTTATATAATTAAATTTATAATTTGTTTTTATAAGATTTTTTAAACTTTGAAGTAAATAATTGATATTGAATAATGAGAAAATTATATGTGTCAAATTGATATATAGATATTCTCTATGAATATATATAATTATTAGAAAAACATAGAGAAGAAAGAGAAACCAAACTTAAAACATAGTTGTATGAATACATAGAATCATTAGAAAAATGTAGAGAAGAGAGAGAAGACAAACTTAATAATAAATTTAAATCCTTTGAAGACAAGATTGAGACAAAAATAGAAAATAGAATTTTAGGGTTCTAGAGTTAGCTATAGAAAATGGAGGCTAGATTATAAGAAATAGAAGAACAAAGCCAAGAAAAGAAACAATCAACCCATGAGGCAAAGGTTGAAGAAAATCATAATCTTAGGGACATGATTACAGAGCTAGAAGAAAAGATAATAAATGATTTGGTTATAAATCATTTGGAACATAAGTTGGATATCAAACCAATCAAAGAAGAAATGAACAAGCTCACAGAATTACACCATGAACATAACAAAATAGCTTTGAACCTCATAATTTTTGGTGTAAAAGAGAAAAAAGATGAGGATACCATGGAAATAATTAAGGAAGAACTAAAAAATAAATCACAAATTGATATAGATTGTCTCATAGAAGCAAAAAGGTTGGGAAAAATAATTGAAAATATAGATAGGTTGATTTGGTTTAAGGTAAGATCTAATGACCATAAATATCACATACTCAGCAAAAATCCAAGATTAAAAGGGTTACAAATATTTATCAATGAAGACTTCATTCTAGAGGACCAAGTTGAAATAAGTAAGGAAGTTCAAAAGGTGAAAAAAGTCTGTTAGCACTAGGAATCACCCTCATACTATAATGAGGATAAGTCTGGTACCAATCAGTTATACAGTAAATGGAAATGAGTTTTAAGGGGGTCAAATGGATAAGACTCAAGATAATGACATTCTAACTCAGAAAATCTGGGCTAGCATGCACAAGCAATTGAGGTCTTGTATCAACTTCAGTCAGTAAGTTGGAGTAAAGGTGAATAGGAGGAAGACTATGGTGAGAAAGTGTAGAGGTTTTCTATGGACATCAAGTCTTCCAGCAGCTTAAGGAGGAAAAAACTCAAACACAAGATCCTCTTGAATTCAAATTTTCAAGGAAACTGAAAGACATTATAACAACACTATAATCAAACATTCATCACAATATAGTTACAACAATCCATGTGAATCAGTCAATCATGAACTCTCTCAATATCAGAGGAAAATAAGATGGAATAACAAAGATGACATAGATTAATCAAGAATTCTCAAATCAAGTTACATAACCAGAGAACCAGAGTTCTTCATCAAAATAATACAATACGAGAGCCCAGCCCAACCATCAACCTTTACAAAATATCAAAACTTCCTATATATAAGCATAATTGTTGCAACCTTCAGGAGTGTGATCGGATTGTTGCATTCAAATTTTTCAGTCGGCGTCTTCTCTGTCAAACTGTGTAGAAAATATTTTGTTGTCAGATGCGAGCTCTAATCTGCCAATCCATTTTGTCTTTCCATTTATGTACTGAGATGAGGTCTCAACCACCTCTCTCATTCTCAGTAACTTCCTTCATCAGGATTAGGATGAGGCTTGATACCCATGAATGTTCTTAGACGGTGCCAACAACTTCTACGAGTCAATTTTGACTCCTCGAGGTTATGCAAATCCTCGTTTGTGACCAAGTGCTTGCCCAAAAGGTGTTTTATGAATTCATGTTTTGGGTGCTTCGATGTGAGCCACTCCCGACTCTCCTGATTTCTGAACTCACGAACTGGAGCCTAGAGAGCGTTATCTCCCTTCTTATGGACCCCTCCGATATGACCACCATTATGACCTAGGGATTATCTTCAAGTCCCTTTGGGACTTCGGGTTCTTCAGGCTTCAGCCCTTCGGGACTTTGCAATGTTTCTCATTTTAAAACTCCTGAAGTAAAACTCCCAGAGTGACAAATCTGATGACGCATGGCTCTTGCTAATTGAATGGTCTAGATCTATTTTGGGCTTTGACCATTGATTTTGGGCCTAGAATGAGTTGCTCTTAGTGTTGTGTTTTGCGCTCATGGTTGCGGCTTGTGGCCCTTGACAACTTTATGTGTTAACATTGGGCTCCATAGGGGATGGCATGCTCCCTGTGATATGCCAAGAACAAGTAGTTCCAGTGCCTTAATTGTTGGGTTATAGAGTCATGCTCTGAAACATCATATTGAAGAAAACAAGCCGACACATACACTATTATAAAAATGAAAGCAAACATACCTGCTCCTGAGGGAGCTTATTTATGTACAAAACCTAATTTAACAAACTTTTACAAAATGCTAGGTGAAAGCAAACTTCCACCATAGCCATTCAAATTGTTTGATAATTGAATCCTTCGCTTCACTGCAAATTATCCATAAAATACAAGGAAAGCATGACAACTAACTAATTTCATTCTTATGATCACCCATATTACCTTCAAATGCTGATAAAAATATCAAGCCTGCATGCTCCAAAGCATTTGAAAAGTGTAACTTTATGTACTCATCAACAGGGTCATGAAACTGAAGGCAACACATGATTAACTTATGAAAGCTTACCTTCATTGTTTCAACGTTGTTGACATCTGGCTTGATGTCCTCTATAGCCACACTTGATTGAATCATAGCCACAGACATTTGTGGGTCAAAAACTTTCTTTCTGTGAACTGTAGGTACAAGTGGAAGAAGGTTGGACGTAGGAGGTTGTTGATCCACTGATGATTGATGATTTACTTCTGGTTGTGTATAAAGGATCTCTTTACGCGCCTCAACTAAGAGCTTCTCCTGGACAAACTCTTAGGTTGTGTCTTCTATGACAAGGCCAACTTATGCATCATACTTACTATCTTCATAGTGATCAAATATAAGATAAGGTTGTTTCTCATCATCACTAGAATATCCATCAAAAATGGGTTTCCTTTCATATCTATGATCAACCTTTAAAATAGTAATTTCATCAAGAATATAACTGTTAAAAATATCCATTTTAGGAATAGTAGTAACTGCTGCTTCTAGCTATTCATACACTTGATTTTCATCAAGATAGGGCTGCTCATGGATACCTGCGTTGAAGAAAAAATTATCCACAATATTTTTTTCATAGGGACGGTAGGTAAAAAATTCCTTATGTTCAGATTTGCGATGATACTGAATTTGAATCCTACCACAAGCTCAGAGGTTCTCCTCTACTTCCTCAACATCCATGAATAAGTATGATAAAGATGTAGGTTTCCTTTCTCTTAGGAGAAGGACAAGCTCTGAATGCTAAGCCATGACATAGTACACCATGGAAAGAGTCTTTGTGGGTATTATCTCTACATGCATACTATGATAAACACCATAAAACCTCCTATTGAAGACAACCAAGGATTCCTCTTCCCCTCTCCTCAAGGAATTAAAATCATCCCAGTACTGATCAAGGGACTTGTTCTCACCCCACCACTTTAAAAAATCATTGTATAGCTCAACCCAAGAACCAATGGAGTCAGCTCCCAAACCCTTAAACCATACAACATCATCTCCTAACAATGATTTGGAAAACAACCTCATGAATTATCTCAAACTGATCAATAAAATTCTCAAAAGCCTCCACATGCCTCTCAGTTGTAACATGATCCTCTCCAAAAAATGAGGAAAGTACTTAAAGAAATCAAGAGGATAAGGATGAAGATGATATGGAATCTTTAAAGGTTTAAACAACTTGTCTCTGATTCTAGTTTGAAAACTAGTGGGCTGAATATGAGGCTTAACACACTGATGGCAAGGATCAACAATAACAACAAGATGTGATGAGATTTGAGGAGGCTGTGGATTAGTTTCAACCTCACCAGGGATGCAAGGGTGATTAAGTTGAGGAGTGGTTTAAATATGAAGATCATATTTATGAGTAGGCTGAGTTGAGGATATAATATCAAAATCTACAAGATAGACAAAAAGAAGGTTTTCTTCTTCCAAGGATGGATATATATAGGAAGGTTGGTGATCAACCGAATAAACAAAGAAAAATATGATCCTCTTTATATGTGAAGGGAAAAACAAAAATGAGCTGATAAATAACAACATAAGTTCACGAAGAAAGCTCATAAGATGATAACTATTCATTCCCTTCATCTTTCTGTCAATAGGATCCTCCCCAGTGGAGTCTCTGATGTGGATTCACCAGGTAGATGATTATAGTCGATTTATGTATCCCTCTCTTTTCTACCATCAAGAGTTGGATCTATGTCGTTATTCCCAGGGAGCTCTTCAATATGCTCAAATCCGTCCCCGACAACGATGCCATTTATGTTAGAACTAGGAATCACCCTCTAACTGTAATGAGGATAAGCCTAGTACCCATCAGTTATATAGTAAATGTAAATGAGTTTTAAGGGGGTCAAATGGATAAGACTCGAGATAATGATGTTCTAACTCAGAAAATCTGGGTTGGAATGCACAAGCAATTGAGGTCTTTTATCAACTTCAATCAGTAAGTTGGAGTAAGGGTGAATAGGAGGAAGACTTTGGTGAGAAAGTGTAGAGGTATGTTATGGACATCAGGTCTTCCAACAACCTAAGGAGGAAAAAACTCAAACACAAGATCCTCTTGAATTCAAATTTTCAAGGAAACTAAAAGACATTATAAAAGCACTATAATCAAACATTCATCATAATATAGTTACAACAATCCATGCGAATCGGCCAATCATGAACTCTCTCGGTGTCAGAGACAAATAATATGGAAGAAAAAAGCTGACTTAGATTAATCAAGAAGTCTCAAATCAAGTTACATAACCAGAGAACCAGAGTTCTTCATCAAAATATTACAATACGGGAGCCTAGCTCAACCATCGACCTTTACAAAATATAAAAAATTCCCATATATAAGTAGAACTACTGCAACCATCAGGAGTGTGATCGAATTTCTACATTCAAAGTTTTCAGTTGGCATCTACTCTGTTAGACTGTGCAGACAATGTTCTGTTGTCAGACGTGAGCTCTAATCTGCCAATAATTTATGGATTTCCATTTATGTAATGAGACGAGGTCTCAACCACCACTCCATTCTCAATAACTTCCTTCATCGAGATCAGGGTGAGGCCTGAAACCCATGAATGTTCTTAGATGATGCCAACGACTTCTGCGAGTCAATTTTGACACCTCGAGGTTATGCAAATTTTCTTCTATGATTAAGAGCTTTCCCAAAATCTATTTCACAACTTCGCATTTTGGGTTCTTCGATGTGAGCCACTCCCGAATCTCTCGATTTCTGAACTCATGAACTAGAGCCTAGAGAGTGTTAGCTCCCTTCTTATGGACCCCTCTGATATGACCACTTCTACGACCTGGGGCTTATATTCAAGGCGCTTCGGGCTTCAGCCCTTTGGGACTTTGAAATGTTTCTCATTTTAAAACTCCCAAAGTAAAACTCTCTGAGTGACAATTATGATGACGCGTGGCTCTTGCTAATTGGACAGTCCAGATCTATTGTGGTCTTCGGCCATTGATTTCAGGCCTGGAATGAGTCACCTTGAGTGTTGTGATTTGCGCTCATGGTTGCGGCCTATGACCCTTGACAATATTATGTGATAAAAAAGTCATTAAGGGAGGAAAAAAGGAAATCATTCAGAATTGAAAGGACATTAGTAGGGGCAAAGACCAAAAAGATAACAATAAATAATAATTTGGGACTTTCCAGATCATCTCTTGGAACTGTTGTGGTTTTCCATCGATTAAAGTGCCTATACTATGTTGGATCACCAGTGACATTGATATTATTTTCTTGGTTGAAACTTGGGAGCATTAAGAATCTAAGGTCCCTAATACAGAATGATTAGTTTTGTGGTCAACATGGAACAAAAATTCCTCCCGTAGAGGGGTTGGAAGCATATCTTACATAAAAATGAACATCTCTCCTCACATTTAGCTTCATAATAAATATCCTCTCAATCAGTACATATGGATGGAGACATCAGATATTAACACTAAGAATATCTATATATCAATATGTTATTTTGCACCTATTAACACTACTTTTCATACAAAAACAAATCTCGATAAGAAATATCCCTACAAAATTTTAGAGCAAGATATCTACAATTAATCAAGATTAGATTATTATATAATTTTCCATATGTCTTGATCCTTTTAGAGTGGAAAAGATTGGAGGATTAAGCTTCCAAGGCCATTTTAGTGGCAGTTTCCAATTGGAAAAATTGGGGTGCAGAGCCTTCCAAGGCCATTTTGAGGCATTAAATGACATTTTTTGGGTTATATTTTTAGGAACATGTGCACACCCCCTTGATGATAGTATACACTCCAATACCTTTCAAATCATGTAGATCATGCATTAATTGGAGTTTGTATGATGTAATTCCCTGATGGGATTAATAACTAAAGTAAATTTGTATTTATGTTTTTACATGACAGGGAACTTCTTTATTTCTTAATTACAGGATTGATCAAATAAAATTTGATATTCACATAATATATCTATAAATGCCATAACTTAACTTTAGAGTAAAAAAATAACAATTGTGGATTACCTCTTGAAGAATAAGGTTGTCTTGTTGTAACTATTGTAACTCTTTCCTGAAACATTTTCCTCCCATCCAGCTATGAACATAGACTCTCAGGATCCCTAGCTCTAGGAAATTAGATTTCCTGGCCCTCGAGCCCAAAATCCCAACAACTAGTCCACTAGCCCAAAACTCCTCAAGGTTTTACCACCAATTATCCTCCTCCCAATTTTCCTTCTCAGATATATCCTCCTCTCCTCTCCTCTATTGAATCCCCTCCTAGTGTACCCAACCCCTTTATTTATCCCATCCATCCAGCTACTCCCTTCCCCCTCATAAATTTTCCAACCTCTCTTATCCATTTCCATTCATTTCCTACCTACCCAAAAGAAATAAATATTAATTCTTTTGATTGTTGTATTATTGAATTTAAAAGAAAAATATAAATTTCATTACTCAGTAATTAAGTGGCTTGATTTAACTAAATTAATTGTAATAATTAAATTAAATTAATTGGGTTGTTACATACACCCACCCTTCAAGAAAATTCATCCTAGAGTTATAGTAACTTACAATACAAGGCTAGAAATAACATGATTCATACATCTAAATCAGATATGAACATCATCAACTTAACATTCATAAATACTAGTATACATGTGCAAGGAATGTATGTGTAGCTAGCACATACAATACTCACGCGTGTACTAATGAAATTAATTTTCACATCTAATGCAATTCTTGTATGCATCCAATCCAGTCAACAATTTTATTCATTTCATAAAGAATAGTAAACCATTTAAATATTTGCAGAATTCTTCAATTATAATAATTTAACGCAAGCAACATTCACTTAATTGTAGTTCAGTTAAGCAATTTTTTTTTTAACAAAAAGGAAATCAAGAATTTCTACTATAAGGTTAAAAATATACACACTCTCAAATCCTTCTATTCATCCTCCCTCCCTAACCTACTTTTATATTCCAACCCTATCCTTCCTCTATTGGATTATACTGGTGTAACATCCCCTGACCACCCAGGTCGGGGACACGCCACTACTTCAAAACCACATTACTCTGACACAAACACACACACATATGATGAAAATTTAAACAGAGATAGGCATTATGTTCATACACAGATTCAAGAGGATGTAACAATAAACACATACATGCAACATATACAGGCAATTTCCATAACATTATAACACATGTAAAAGATACACAACATATAATTAACATAAAATTCGTACTTAGATTTTTATGAGAAGACCACCAACTCCATGCAGACCTTCCACGAACCTCCCAGCCTTAGACCACACTGCTCCAGGCTATCAACAGTGGGTCACCCCCGAGCTGGGATTAAAATCCACCCAGGGTAAAGGAAATTCTAGTCTAGGCTGATACTGTTAAAAACTGCACAATGCAATAGGAAGGATTCCCTCTTAGGATCCTACTTGCACCCATTTCTCATAGACTCGCATTCCCCACATGCATGTCCCACCCAAGGAATATACACCTTCATTGTTCCATAGTCCATCGGCTGCTCCACTTCCCTTCCAGGGCTTCAACAACAGGATGGATCAGGAATTATCAGAGCTTTGTAGCTATTGTTGGACTCCCTTGGGGAGAAATCACTTCCCCAACAACCTCTCTCACTTGGAGAGAGTTTCTCGTATACATGAAAAACTGCTTCTTCAACCCACGAGCCTGACAACCTGCCTCTTCAAAACCACAGGCCTGAAAACCTACTTCTTTTGTCCATCTCCTAAGTCAAACGCGTAACCATAGTAGCAAAATCAGGTAAGGCAAGCTACGGGCTCAGAAAAACTACCAGTGGTTACAAGGTTCACGATAGAATAGGGTTCAACAATGGTGGAGAAATGGATGACTACATGCCTGCTCAGTGCGTGAGTGCCTACGTGCATGGGATCTATGGCAATGAACCCCAAAAATGATGGAATTTCCCACATAAATGTGCATGTGTCTTGGATGACACTTGGCTCTCAAGCAGATCATTCATCTCCACTTGGAGTTCATTCCTCTCTCCAAAGGAAGTTAGGATAACATGGTTTATTTCCCAACCTTATTCTTTTAGGAATATATTATAATATTCCCTTAGGTTAATCCCTCAAAATTAGCCCCTTTTTCTTAGCCCCTCAGCCCCCTTCTCTTTCCCTTCACAGTGGAGCTTAATCCCCCATAACTATTTCTTCGTGGTTGGTCTACACATAGCGAAGTATTTTTATTAATAATATGCATAATTACATATACAAAAATAGGCCCATTGGTCGTATCATCTAGGCTCTCCAGCCTAATAAACATATAATCCTCACAGCTTATAAATACTTGGCTCACTAACCTATAAACTTCATTATACATCATTACAATTCAATAAGGGCTTGTCCTTGGGGTATTATAATCCCCTCCCCTTATTTTTGCACTATCCTCAGTGCAATTCATTTACATAACATCAACAAGATTTCAAAATATTAAAAAATATGAAGGTATTTTGCCCATATAGCATCTTCATGCTTCCAAGTTGCGACCTTAGGACCGTACCAGGTCCATTGGACCTTTACAATCCCTATGGATCGATTCTGGAGATGTTTGATTTTTCAGTCAGAATGCATACCAGATGCCCTTGAAAAGGCTTTCTTGGTCCACCTGAATCATATTCCAATCAATAACATGATCAACACCATGTATATATTTCTTAAGCAATGATATATGGAATACATTATGTATAGACATAGATGCAGGTAATGCAAACATGTAATCTACTGGTCCAATCCTCTCTAGGATTTCAAACAACCCTCAACATCTAGCTACCAACTTGGAATAGTTTCCCAACTTCAGGGAACTTATGTTGGCCTTCACCTTAAAAAAAACATGATCACCCACTTTAAATTTCCTATGAGTTCTTCCCTTGTCAACATAGCTTTTCTACCTATCTTGGCAAGCCTTTATTTTTTGTTTAATCTTCAACATTTTCTCTTCCATTTCTTTGAGCAAATCTATCCCAATTACTACTCTGTCATCTGGGTTTTCCCAGCTTACTAGTGTGTTTCACTTTCTTCCATAAATTGCCTCAAATGGGCTCATCTTCAGTGATGCTTCATACCCATTGTTGTAGCAAAATTCTACCAAGTGTAGATAATCTTCCCATTTATATGGTTTGTCCATCACATACATCTTTAGCATATCGTCTATCACTTGGTTCACCCTTTTTTTTTCCCATCAGACTCAGGGTGATAAGTTGTGTTTAGGTTCAAACTTGTTCCGAACCATTTGAATAATCCCTTCCAGGATTTTGAGGTAAAATTTGGGTCTCTGTCAAACAAAATTTTCTTGGGTATGCCATGCAAGCGTGCTACTTCCCTCATATAAATATCAACAACATTGGTTTCCTTGTGAGTAACCTTCATATGAATGAAATGGGCATCTTTAGTAAGTTTTTCCACCACCACCATGATAACATCATGTTGATTACTTGTTCTGGGCAATTTGGTGATGAAATCCAGTGTCACCAATTCCCAATTCCACTCAGGAATGGGAAATGGCTTCAGTAACCCAGCTGGGTGTCTATGCCCAACCTTGACCTTTTGACACTCCAAACATTTACCAATGTACTCAACAATCTCCTTCTTCATGCCTGTCCAATAATATTGGCTCTTGACTGTTACAACTGTTTTCTGAGATCCTGGGTGTCTAGCATAGGATACATTATGAATCTCTTTTAAAATTGCACTCCTCAATTCAGGACAACTGGGTACATAAATTATGTTCCTGTATAGGAGAATTCCATCATTCCCCAATTCATAATATTCAACTTTCTGTTTCATTTTACCTTTTTGTAATTTTTTTACTAACTCCTTGTACTCCAAATTTGCTTTTGCAACCTCAGAAATTCTTCCCTTAAAACTAGTTTGATACATGTTAATGGTTTTTTCATGCATTTCATGCACTCTCTTGCTGAGTCCATCCGCCACTTTTTTCTCTTTTCCTTTGATGTTCTTAATATCAAAGTCACACTCACAGAGGAATTCCAATCATCTGCTTTTCTTGACATTCAAAGTTGGTTGATCAAACAAGTATTTCAGACCATTATGGTTTGTCCTCATCTCAAACCTCTTTCCCATGAGGTAATTCCTCCACTTATTCAAGACATGCACTATGGACGCCAACTCCAAATCATGATTGGCATAGAGTTGTTCATTCTCTTTCAATATCCTAGATTCAAAACATATCACAAGTTCGTTCTAACTAAGGACCCCACCAAGTCCTTCTTTGCATGCATTGGTTAAAACCATGAAATATTCATTCGGATCAGCAATCCTCATAATTGGATCACTGGTTAACAAATGCTTCAATTGATGGAAGCTCTTTTCACATTTTGTTGTACATTGAAACTTCACCCCCCTCCTTTGCAAGGAAGTGATTGGGTGAGGAATTATCGAAAACCCTGCAATGAATCTTCTATAGTATCCAATTGGACCCATGAATGATCTGAGTTTTGTCACATTCTTAGGTGTTTTCCACCCTTTAATGGCCTCAATCTTTTCAGGATCCACTTCTATCCCTTCTCCGGATATGATATGCCCCAAATAGTGAATTCAGTTTTGATAAAATGAGCACTTGCTCAATTTGGCATACAATTGGTGCTCTCTTCTTGTAACACCATCCTCAAATGATTCTCATGTCCTTCTTATGACTTGGAATATACAAGGATTTCATCCAAAAATACAATGACAAACTTGTCTAATATTCCCAGAAAACACCATTCATTAAGCATATGAAAACAACTGGTGCATTTTATAACCCAAATGGCACCACTGTGAAAACATAATGACCATACCTTGTCCTGAAGTTGTTCTTGTTGATGCATTCATCTCTGATCCTTACTTGATGATATCCTAACTTGATATAAATCTTTGATAATATCCTTGCATTCTTTAACTGATCAAAGAGATCATTGATCCTTGGAAAATGATACTTGTTCTTTATGGTTACTTTGTTCAATTGTCTGAAATCGATGCAGAATCTCAATGTCCCATATTTATTCTTCACAAATAATATTGGGGCACCCCAAGGTGACACACTTGGGCGTATATTCCCCTTCTTCAGAAGCTCTTCAAGCCACATTTTCAACTCCTTCGGCTCTGGTGTACTCATTCTATAGGGAGTCTTTGATACTAGAGCTTCTCCAGGCATCAAAATTATAGATAAATAAATATCTCTCTTTGGGGGTAGTCCTGAAATCTCCTTAAACACATCTTTCAGGACTGCATGATCCTCCATATTTGGCACCTTATCCTTAGGTGCTTACTCCATATGAACTGCAGATAATTGGCAACCCTTCCTGTAAAACTTCTTTAGCTGCATTGTTGAGATCTCTGGGATACTAAATTCCCTAGGAATTCCTTGGATTGTTCTTGGGTTCCCTTCCTCATCCAGGAAAGTAAAATTCTTGTTATGAAAGTCTAAGACAACATGGTGTTGGTCCAACCAATCCATACCAATGAGATAATCATATGACCCCAACGATAGTATGTTTAGATCTACCTTGGTGCTTAGCCCATTCATTTCCACTGGAAATGATTTAACTAGTTCAACAACTTTTCTCTTGGCTCATGTAGCCAGATGTACCACACACGATTTCTCTTGCTTTCTTCTTGGAAAAAGAAATCTTTCCACAAGTTTAGGATCTACGTAACTATGACTAGCTCCTGAATCTATCAAAATAGTAAAGGCATGGTTATTGATCATACCATCTACTTCAATCATGTCTGATTGAAATTCAACTTGCTTGCTGTCCAGGGCAGCATAGATACCTGGTACACTTCTTCCCATGTGCTCCATTGTTTCTTCTTACTGTACATTGTGGAAAACTCTCACTTTATCACTTTTGTGAGGAAAATATTTATACTTATGGTCTCATTTACAACCCCAACATTGAATGGGTGTATGCCTTGGTATTTTCCCACCTACCTCAGCCATTTTTTTCTCTCTAAAAGATGGTTGTCCTTGAGAACTATTTCTAAAAAAGGGTGGCTTGTTTCCCTTTTTCCTTTGTTCCCTCTTAAACTTATTCTTTTCCTCCCAAGCCTTCTGGAAAGTAGACTTTCCTTTATGTTGATGATATAAACATTTGGCTCTCCTTATGGTTTCCTCCAAAGTCTTGGGATCATCATATTGGATTTTATTACCGATGAAAGATGGCAACCCACTCAGGTATCTCTGGATCTTTATTGTCTCATCCTTGATGAAGGAAACATACTTCAACAGTTCTAAAAATATCCTTTCATATTCATCAATAGTCATACTTCCCAGTTTGATTTCAAATAACTCTTTCATATTTTTGTCATAATACATATTGGTCAAGTATTTCTTCTCAAAATGATTCTTGAATTCCTTCCAAGTCACATTTTTCTCTCTAATGTGTTGCATTTGCACAAGTTGATCCCACCACATGGAGTCATTTCCTTTTAGTCGATATATAGCAATTCTTCATTATGCATGAGAAGAATAGTTATGCAATTAAAATTACTTCCTCATGCCTAGAAGCCATGTCCATCAGAGTATCTTCATATATATGATCTCATAATCTGGCACCGTACGACCACCTTGTCGTAAGGTGTTGAACTCATCGAGTTGGCACTCAATGAATTCCTCTGAAAATTACTTCTTCTGGAGCCGTTCATCGAACCGTTCCCATAACACGGTCCCAGAAGCCATGTTTAGCTGAGGTGGAAACATCTTCCACCTTAGAAGAGAGCTCCCCTTTAACTGAATATCACCATGCATACCTTCGTTCTGGAGGTTGTAACTATGAAGTTTGAAGCATGCCGCCTTTTTCTCTATCCATGACTCGATGAATGAGTCTCTTGTGGCACATGTGAATGCATGAATTTAATCTTCTAGAGTTCCTCATGAATGACACCAGTACTGGCTAGGGCGCATTGTGGACCCTCATGGGTATAGGCACCCTGGCCTTATCTCAGTTAAAACGGTTAGTCAAGGCCTATGAAATTTACCTAGAAGGACCTTGTCATACCCAACACATCCTGCATGATAATCTTCTCATGCTCAAGACTTGTTCTTCTCCTTGGGGGTTGGACCCCTTTGGTGTAGGTGCTACTGGAGGCGTCGTGCCTCCTCCCTTGGCACCAAGTCCTGAACCTTCGCGGTGTCCTCTAACCATGAGTAAGTCATGGAAATGTTAAAATTTTAATTAGCACTAAGTTATTAATCAAGTGTATAATTCATTGGAAATCATGAATATCCACATTCGCAAGTTTAAACCCACTCTGATACCATATGTAACAACCCTCCATTACAACAACCAATTTTTTAGGTGTTGTTGTATTAGGAATATAAAATACAATTAATAATGACAACATTGGCAGCTCATCCGACATATTAATGAAAAATATTAACACATTAACAACCTACACGACATAATATGACACACCATTGCAGTGAAAAATGATACATATATCGACACATTAACACAATAAACAACAACCCATAACCAATGCATTCAATTAATAATAACGCATCACAACACAAACCATAAATCACTCAATTCATCTCATAAGGAAAATCATTAGTTAACATCAAGATACCTCATCATAGTGGTAGGTCTAATCTAATCTACTCAATCCATCCTTCAAGAAATGATTAAGTGAAATTCATATGAGGCAGTGCTATACAAAAATCAAGAATCATAAGTGTAATTACAATCAACAAGACTAAGCTAAACTCATGTCTAAGGGATCCATAAGAATATCAATCATCACTCATCACGTGACGACATCATGTTACTTTACATATCCAACTAAGCATTAAAGGGAGATCAACTATGTTTAAACAACACAATAATTTAACATGCTACCCTTCATCATGTACCCATTTAATAAAATTAATAAAATCAACATAAGCAATAAATAAAAATCTGATAGCTTACATATTCATTAAAGAAATTTCAAGGAAGACCTTAACTTAGTCTTCCATAAATAAGAGTGCATTTACTTTTCTCAAATTCATTAAAGGAGTTAAAAATGACCAAGCTGATGTAACAATTAATAGATAATTATATGTTAAGCTACATTCTGAGTTAAGAATCCAAAGGAAGAGTTCTGAAATTTATTCCAACCCCTGAACTTGTGAAAACGATTTAGTTTTCAATTTGACCCTTAATTTGATCCTCAATCCAAACCTTCATCTGGTCCTCCATCTGGACCTTCATCTGTTCCTCCATCTAGGCCCTGTTATAGAGCAAATTCTGATAACATAATTTTTTGAAATAAAAGAATACAGGCATCAAGAAATCGGTGTGGGTATAAGTTGTAGCCAAAAAGAGAAGAGGTTAAAGGTAAGGGAACATAAATCCAAGTGTTTGAGGGTAACAACAAGACCTCAAGGAGTGCCAATGAATTAGATCTGATGAGCATACCCGAGATTCTTGTAAAAATTAAAATGGTTTAAAAAGTTCCGACAAACATAAAAGGGAAATCCTGAGGTGTAGTATATACAAAATTTTTCAATAATTCCTCCATATTGAACGTTACTCAACAATAAGAAAAATGGAATGATACTTGACCAACATCGAATTACTCAAACGATTATGGGATTCCAACACAGAGGTTTAACAACCAACACACAGAGATATAATTTGCCAGCGCGAAAGGTAATTGTTGGATAAAAACTACCCAACAAGGATGGAAGGGTCACTGTCTAGTTTTCAAGAAACATCGAGGTAAACCATGGAGGTTTACACCCAACCGCAGAGTTATTCACGAAACTCAAAAAAATTCTGAAGAAGAAGCTAGGCAAATGTAATCGCCACCTCAGAGATAATCAAGGGAATAAAATCTCCAGGAAGGAAATGAATACATGGTGAAATTAAAATTCACAACAAGATGTGAGTTCAAGATTGCACCATGAGTGGATTCCAGTTAATAAATAAACACAATCTCCCTAACAACAGAACGAATATAAAAATTGAGTTCTCAAAAGAATTAAGAAACAAATCTAGATTTCCTTAAGACAGATAAATATATTCAGAATTGTACAGAGCATAGGAAATAGATACATAAATCAACTTTTAAAAAATCAAAGGAGAAAGGGCTCGCAAGGGTCAAGTTCACTAGATTTTCCCAACCCAACTCTAAACAAGGCATTGAGGACATAGAGATGAACAAGAGTTGCACACCATAATTTTTTCATTAAACCGGTCCACCTACTAATCTGACACATGATCCGGTCCTGTATCTAGCACCTGATATGACCCTCGATCCGGCTGTTGATTTGAACCTTGAATTTTTTTCCAAAAATTCTGAAAAGAAAACGAAATCGCAATACAAACAATAAATATCTCCAGGAATGGATAAGCCTAAAATGAAGGGACAATAATGAACACATAGGTACTCTAGAAGGAGAGATAATGTTGCAACCCCAAATCATTCACAAAATTAAATACCACAAAATCAAAGGAAATACATAGAATCTAACCGCTCAATTTCTGGGATTTTTTTCTACAGGCTAGCAAGGAATCCACAATGAGAAAATATGCAACTTTAGATGTCACATAACCTATGGAACACATCATAAGATTTAAAAACTTGGGAAGCGTAAGGCTCCCAAAACTTTTGTGAATCGAGACCCAACACAGAGGGTTTACGGCTGGAAAAACAGAGAGAGGAGGGGAAAATTCCATGTGGGTACAACTTGGTAACCCCTCAACATCACAGAGGGGAAGGAGATGTACATTGGAAAGAAACCTCTCAAATGGGCACATAGATACCTCATCTAGATGTTGGGTGAAGAAGGATCAAGACACACGTGAAATTAATGAAACACCAAAGTGAGGAAATAAATCGTTGGGCGATTTGCACCATATGATTTTCTCCAAATGTTGAGGAGAGAGACACCCAAATTGCTCAGCAGAATGGGCGTCGGGGAGTAAATAAAATGGGAAATTCCATAGGCATAGTCAGCCACATAGGGCTCGATAAAAAACTAGAAAATTCGAGGAGGAAAATGTCCAGATTATGCAGGGAACAAAATATGGACACAACAACGAAAGGAGAGCTGAGTGAAATTACTTGAGACAAGATAAACTAAGTTAAAAACTAAATTGGGTGTGAGGGCACAGAGCCATATCATTTCCTCAACGCAAAAAAATGGTATTACATTCATAGATCCAAACATTTAAATTTAAAACAAGGGTAATGGGAAGGAGATAGTGGATGAAATTAAGTGAAGAGGGGTAATCCATTTAAATATTTTGTCTAACCACATCAAGCAAGCTTGCCCAAATTTACCAGAAAACCATGACAATTTCATAAACATATAATTTCCACATATAAAAACATTTAACTAATTTACAAAAAAAAACTTTAGACATGTGTACTGTAACTAAAGGGAGAAGAATCTGAAGTTGTTGTCCCTTTCTTGCACTCCATCCAATTCCTTGCTTTCTTATCACTGAGACCTCACTGATACCTCTCAACCAATGCTAGGGGTAATCTTCTTCCCCCTTAGCCCCCGAGCCACAAAGGGGCCAAGAACACAAACCAGAGAATAATATAGCTCCCATCTCACCTCGCAAGGTCGAACTACCACTCTCTATCCTATCTGGGTATCCCAATGCCCACAAGAAAAATCAGTCAATAAAATCCAACAGCATAACCTTACGCTTGCCAAAAATTGATCCATATCTCTTCTCTGCCATTTATTTTATAGATTTCTCTTAGTGATCTTTCCATTTTCACATTAAGTTAGTTTTATTAAAAATTAATTGGGAAAAATTCTCCCCCGTACACTTGTCACCCAATCCCTTGGTTTCACCAGAATTTCATTTAATTAGTTAAATCAAATTTTCAAATTCCCTCACCCACCTAAAAGCATTCCTAAAAACGTTCATTGCTGTCCCTTTATTCCCTCAATTTCCTTTAATGAATGACACTCTACTTAATGCTTAGTTGAGTTCATTTTAGGAAAGTTCTCTAGACTAGATTCCTTTCTATGTTCCACATTCCTTTTGCATTTTATTTCCCCTTTTTATCTAAGTTCAAATTTATCAAGTTTTTCACTTGGACACCAATTAAATTTTTAGATAATTTAATCCCCCATTAAATTCTAAATTTGATTTTCCCCCTTTTCTTTTCTCCATCCCCCCTTTATTAATTGTTTAATTAATTTTTAGTCCTCATATCCTACTTAGACTTAGGCTTTAAATTCAACTAGGCTTAACAATTTTTTTTAAGGGAGTAATTAAAATTAATAAACTTTAGTCATACATAATTAATTTAAGGTTGACCATGTCAAGGTAAGATATTGTTTTCTAGGAACATACATTCATTGACTCACATTTGTTTAAACATTGTGACATGCCCTTCAAGACACACTACAGGCTCCAAGGGTTCCACTCTCCTTTATTCATGTTTCAATTATGTGACGTGCCCTTCAAGATGCACTATGTGCTCCAAGGGTTCCACTAGCCTTTTGACTGATTTTGGTAGACGTCTAACACTTGGAGTCAAAACTCCATCAAGAAACCTTGTGGGAGACTAAGGGCCTCTAAGGAATAAGGACCATGCCTTATTGGACGCCCTTATAATCTTCGTGAGTGACTGTCTTAGTCTTCCCTCACGACATCGTGGACCTATAGAAATAGGTAATCATTAACCTACAGTTCGAGCCATGGTGGGAGTGCTAGTAGGATGTGGCAGGGTTGTTTCCACACCTCTCCCTCCATATATTTGGTTTTCGTGCATGGCCCCTTTACTCCAAATGTGAGTCTGATTAGAAATAAATTGTTAGCTTGCATCCATCAACGAAACATGTCAGTGATCCATAAACAAAATCATAATATACCCCGTCATATGTCACATATGCAATAACAAAAATACTCAAACCATATATAGTCCACTCCCTAACTCAATCCAGAGTCCAAGGAGGTCCATCGATGCCATAGGCATACTCATTCAATCAAGAGTCTTGCACACTCAGGAGAAACTAGTCAATAGCATATGTCTATACATAATAACATAACATGACATCATAATCCACAGTCTCATCATCAGAATCCATAAACAAAAGAGTCAATCATATAATGAACTAGATCACTTGCACGCAAGTGTCCTCAAAGAATACGTCACATCAGGTGCGTGCAAGAGAGAGATGTTACAATTTCCCTCACAATCCCCAAAGTGTTCCTAAAATCACTCTTATTTTTCTCCTTATTCCTTGGATTCTCAATTAATGAGTGTCTCCTAACTAGATCTTAGTTAGAGTTTGATTAGGAGTCTTCTTCTAATTATACTAGTGGTAACTAGACTCTAGATACCATCCTATGTGTACACCTATTCTCTCATATTTTATTTATTTCTTATTTTAAAATTTCCCTTTTTTTTATTTCATGCACACATGTGCATTATATCTCATTTATATTTTCTCATTATTTAAATTCTTAAATGATTTATCTTATTTCTTTCAATTTGATTAATAAATTAATTTAGTCCCCTAACTAACTTAGACTTAGGATTAGCCTTTTAGAAAAGGATTAGACTTTTATTGGGATTCATAATTATTCTTTCAAGGTTTTCTAGGCCACCTAGATTTATTGAATCAAGTTTTATTTAAACGACGTTCCCTTCAAGACGCATCTTCGTGCTCCAAGGGTGCCACTCGCCTTTGACTAGTTTTGATAGTTTTCCAACCCTTGGAGTCATTCAATTTAATTAATAAATTAATTTAGTCCCCTAACTAACTTAGACTTAGGATTAGTCTTTTAGAAAAGGATTATACTTTTATTGGGACTCATAATTATTCTTTCAAGGTTTTCTAGGCCACCTAGATTTATTGAATCAAGTTTTATTTACGAGACATTCCCTTTAAGACGCATCTCCGTGCTCCAAGGGTGCCACTTGCCTTTGACTAGTTTTGGTAGTTGTCCATCCCTTGGAGTCAGTACTCTATTTAGGCAACCTTGTGAGATACTAATGATTCTAAGGAATAAGGACTTTGTCTTATTGCGTTCCCCTTAGAATATTTGTGAGCAATTGTCTCAGTCTTCCCTCATGACATCATGCAACTCTCAAACTAGGTAATCGTTAACCTACAATTTGAGCCATGACAGGAGTGCTAGTAGGCTATGAAAGGGGCAATGCCACACCTCTCCCTCAATATATGGTTTCTGTGCATGGCCCCTTTACTCCTTATGTGATTCAAATTAACAAGCATCGTTAACCTGCATCCATTGAAAAAACATTGTCACTGATCCATATACATAATCATACTAAATCAATCATATGACACATATGTGTGAAATGAAATACTCAAACAAACACAATCCACTCCCTTACTCAGTCTGAAGCCCAAGGAGGTCCATTGATGCCATCGGCATCTACAATCTATCATGTGTCCTGCACACTCATGTAAAATATTCAATAACATTTGTTAATACTTATATATCAAATGATAATAAATCACAACCCATCAACATCATCATAAAAATCCATAATGGAAACAAATAGCCATGTAATATAACCGGATCACTTGCACACAAGTGTCCTCAAAGAATAAGTCGATAACATGTGCTCATTAGAGTGGGATATTACATAAATGTTGATCCTGAATGTTGTAAGGGAAGTGTTGGAGTACTTCTATATGACCAATGGGTCAGATTGACATCCATAGGTGGATGGTATCCATATAAGGTATGACTTGATATTCTCAAGTAGTGGTGAGAGGGAATCTAGAAAAGGATTACCTTGATAAAAAAAGTATGTTAATAAAAAATGGTTTGAGGCATGAAAGAGAATCTTGATAAGTTGTCTTGCTTCCTTGGGCAGTGTTGGAGTTTCCTAGATAATATTTCCAGCATGTTGAATAATTTTATAATACCAGAGGAAATAATACCTTATTTATGGTTGTTGTCATATGGAAAGAGGGACATAGTTATGATTATGTATGTTAAACCTTCCATGTAGATATCATGCAAATGAGTGCAAGATCTTAACTAAGAGGGAAGTTGAGTGTTGAGTGTCTTTCTGAGACTTGTTATGAGAATGGAAGTGAGATCCTTGGGAGAAGGATATGGAAGTATGATATGTCCATGTGTATGAATTACATGGAAAGGGGGAAAGCAATGAGATTGCATGATTAATGTTCATCTCTGTTTATTTATGCCTGAGAGCATGGATTTAATGCATCGTAAGGTTGCTTGATATAAGGACTGATATTAGGATTGAATAGATAAGAATTAATGTTGTTAAACATGCAAATGATGCACATGTATGATGTATGAGTGAAATGTAAGGCACTACTTTCACTTTCCAAGATTGAATGAATACCATGGATGCATGGCTGACTCTATTATGAAGATTCATGAAAGTTTTGTTTTGAATGATAGATTAAGGGAAATGTGCTATGTTCCCCAAGGAAAGGATAGTATAAATAGACGAAAGAGTAAACGAGCAAGGATGCTCTATTGTCGTGATAAGAGAAAAAATGATTATGCCTTTTAGGATCACATGAGAATGATTGTGAACAATCATGAGTTGAATGATTTTAAAGTAAATATGTATGTGAGTTGTGAAATATAACTATGGTAGCTACACATAGGCTTATGATTATGCATGTGGTTAAGTACATCATGGATGTAAGTTAACAAAAAAAGGAATATGCGTGGATAAATAAGTTGAATGCATAGCAAAGATGCATGTTTATATCACTTATGGAATATTTGGTAAACAATTGAAGTTAACTCAAGGTTGAGGATATCAAAGATAGTGATGGATATGCAATAAGGAAGTTGCATGCCATAGGATCTCCCTGTGAAGGAACTGTGTAAATATTCTGTCAGGAGAACATAATCACAACCTTGATGATTGTTGAGAATTAAGTAGTGAGATACAATCCTATTTCTATAAGAATCTTGGATTACATTCTAAAACAAAATATGTATGACTGGAAGACTAACAAATGAATTTTGACCATTCTGATAACTAAATGGTAATGTGCAGAGTGCATAGGTTCATAATTCATTGTGAACAAAAGGTTTGTTGTTGTAGCATGTTGATTTACAAAGAAGGTTGAGGTGAACCTAACTAAGATTGTTCATTGAAAAGAGCATGGAGATCACAATAAGAAGTATATTTCATAAGCAAAGAGGGAGAAAATGAGGAACTCTTTTCTCACCCTAAAAACTATGAATTTTTTAACAGAGTTGTAAGCCTTAGAAGAGCAGTTGTGGGAACAAGTACAACTGGAAAAAGGGAAAATGAATAAATAAGCATATTTAAATTTATAGGCTTGGTCAAACCGTGTTAAATAAAGGAAGTGAGGCCTTGGAAAATAACTCAGCTAGACTAAAAGTCCAGGGCTGTGGAAGAGTTGGACGAGGCAAGATTTCCTAGATTCCTTTCTTGTTGTTTATTGTATTTTTTTGGTATGAGAGACCGATTTAATGATGTAGGTAAATGTTTTGACACCGTATTAATGATGATTGTATTATTATAAAAACAACTGAGAGTTGTTTGTGTTTCACTCATGAAAACATTAAGGATAATGTGATTAAGTGCATAAAGATATGCTAGGACATATATGAAACTATTTTATTGATTGGAATGCTATGATACATGCACTTTTATTTTATGTGATGACTAATATAATTTGGATGTATGCCATGTGTAGAAATAAATTGAAATTGTTGGGAAAGACAATTACCAATGGTAGAAACTCTCAAAGTAGAGGATGAGTGCAAGAAGGTTGTTGTTGAAAGATTGTTGAGGGGACTTTGGGAGCCCCATGAATCAATATTGATGAGGTAAAAAACTAAAAAAAGGGTGCTAGTAGCCATAATAGGTATTAAAATGTTCATTCCTCTATGGAATAAGGTATGAAGGGATTTTGTAAGAATACAAAAATATTTCATTATCTTACTGATATGAAAATAATTTTGAGTGGCTATTGTATGTCATTGCTACCCAAGTAGGGTAAGACTCGGGAAAGAAGAATATGAATAATAGAGAGAAGAAGTCTATTCCAGTCAAGGACTATAATGCTTGCAACAAAATGCATGAGTAAGGATTACCATGAGTACAATGACCAATCTAGGTAGACTGAGAATAAAGGAGCTCATAGTTGGCACATTGCATGGAATGCATTGAGGAAATGTATGTTTGGATAAGAGGGTAGAAAACGGATTTCCCATTAAGGAAGGAGGACATTCCAATACTCTACTTGAATTGTAGAGGTGTTAAAGAAAATATAATTTTGGGTGGCCATGAGTGTTGGCACGCTGGTTACTAATGAAGGAAGAATGCTTGGGTGCATTCAAGAGAAAATTTTAGTTTCATATGTGTTGATTTGGGATCATGATCAACCTGTAGTGGGAAGCATAGTCCTACTATAAGAGTGAATGAGAATGATTAAACCTATGGTGAATAGGTTGGTTGATCTCCAACAGACCATGGCAAGTTTCTTTTCATAAGTATGGTGAACTTGAACCCAATGTAAGGGTACATTGGGTATGGATGTGGCCATGAATATTGACACATTGATTAAAGTCAACTGATATTTGAGTTACATTTGGAAAATTTAGTATGTTGAAAGGAAACATACGTAAATAATAATATTTTTATTTTTCTTTCTACCCTTGAATATATGAAAATGACTTGGACTGTTAGTATACATGATTTTGAAAATATAATGTGCATGAAAACTAACAATTTGTTTGGTTGAGGAATGTTGAAATGGTGGGAAGAAAAGAGTCTTGCACATGGAAATGTTGTAATCCCATAAGGAAGACCAATTGTCTACTGAGCCAAACTAATATAGGAAGGAAAGTCTCATACGTTTGAATCTGGTTCCTATGGGAACAGATCTGAAAATAAATGTGGAATTTCGAAATTTGTGGCTGACAGATTTGCAAGAAAATTCTGAATCTGAAATTGATGATAATATCTCATAATTTCTATATACCTATGATACAGGTGAGACGAAAAAGATCTGTGTCAGGAGGAAATATGAAGGATGTCAAGCTGGAAAGCATGAAAGAGTATACTGTTGAGACATGAGAATCCTGTTGTAATCCATGATCGCCCAAGAATATCTTCTTTTGTGGTAACACAAGTCAAAGGAATGCCTCAACAAAGAAAGTCTGACAGATGCCTCAACTGTAAGGCTCAATGAAGTCTTTAGAACTCTTCATGTGCAAGAAATCCTTTGAAAGGAAAGATGGATCTCCCAAAGGACTATATAGAAAAGAAGGGGATTCCTGAACCTAGGCCTGGAGAGTGAGTGACAGCAAGGAAGAGGAGACTTTGATAATTATTATAAACTATTGATTGGGATCATGCACACAATGGGTGTGTCAAGGAAAAATAGTGGATCAAGATAAAAAGACAACCATGTGGATGCAAATCCAAAAACTGCACAGATAATTATTGTGCTAGATTATAAAATTTTCCTCTTGAATTTTGAACAACAGTAAGATGTTTTTGCATGAAATTGTGATTAATATGCTTGTTGTCCAAATTTATTGAAGGAAGGTGATGAAGGCCAAGGGTTTGGAAAGGACCTGACCAAGAAAGAGGATTAAGATTTCTAAAGAAGCAGAATGATATGGGCATGGAAAGTGTTACTGAGAAATAACACCAAGGACGATGTTCCTTTTAAGGGGGAGGGGATTGTAATACCCATGTTTCCCCCAGCTTGTAATTAATCCTTAATTATGATCACCATGCTATGCCATGTGAATAATTCAAATGTATTATTGTTTAGATTTCCAATAACCGACTGTGGGGGTGAAGCCTTGAAGTACTAGCTATGATATCACTATAGGAAAGAGTGAGGATACTATAGAGAGGGTTCATTATGTCAAAGTGACCAAAATTATCTTTGTTGAAAAAAATTCTCATCCCGATCCCAAGGAAAAAATAAGATAATGAGAAAAAGACTGGTGGTTGAACAATCAACTACCCCAATGAATGGAAGCATGGAGGGTCCATCTGAGGAGACAAAAAACTGTTAGCCCGAAGTACCATAGAGTGCATTTTTCTGCAGGCCTGGATTGACCCAAGTTCCTTCTAACGGAAGGAAGAGGACAGGTCCAGAAAATTCCTGGGGAGGAAAAAGGTGTGCAATAATACAAATGAAAGCATAAAATAAGGAGATGATTCCCATAGGGGGGTCTGTGACTTGGATATGCAGAGAGAAAAGAGGATAATGCACGAGTATCTGGGGTTCTGAAGAAGAACTGGAGGATTTAGTTTTTCTAGTTAAAAAGAGAGAACAAGAGAAAGGATCTTTGAGTGTTTGCAACAAACATGACCTGAGAAGAAGGTAGAGAGCTTGATGCTAAGGGAGCATCTGATAAACCTCACAGAGGCTATGACATTGAAAGAATCTCCGAGAAACTGAAAAAGTTACCTAGTGATATCATGGCTTGGCATGAGGGTGGCTAGGGAACTAAGAATGAATTCCTCTAAGACTATGCTTGGGTGGAAAGGAGAAGACCCATAGTCATTTGGTCAAAGATTGACTGTAATAGATAAGTATTTCATATACCCTATGTACTAAAATTGAAATGAGTGGTTGGATGTTTGTGTCTATGACTAAAACTTTGCATTACATGATTAATATTAGTAATTCTTATTATTCTTCTGTGAACCCCTGCATTTGAAAGGTTTCTTTTTTTCTCTACTTAGCAAAAAGACAACTATTAGACATGGGTCTTAAAATAAAATTAGGAATAAGATTATTGTTTCTATGCTAGCTGGAAAATCCTTAAGGGAATTTTCCCAAGGATTGATTTTGTAGTGTAAGACTCGGGACAAAATTCGTTGAAATGTTTCAGTCTAGTTGATCCCTCGAAAATACCTTTCTTGGTTTTACAACTTAAGTTATGTGACTGGAAGGCGATTCCTTCAAACCAGTCATCTAAGATACCATGGGCTCATGCCCATGGCCTTAACCAAATCTTGTCTAATATTTATGAGTGTAGCCTCTGGATCTTGAAAAAGTTCCATAAGACTAGGTGCATGGAACCCTTCACTACACTAAAAAATGAGCTAAGTTATTTGGGACTACTGGAGTCTAGAGCTTTGGGGTGAATGAAAATTGCAACTTCCAAATGCGGTGAAGATGACCTATCAGACTGGTAACTTGATGGTTGACCGACAATTGGAGATCATTTATCTGTTATCATGGGATTCATCCCCTTGTTAAACCTCGATCCACTACTCAGTCACAAAGTAACATGGGCCATAGACTTGAGGCTATTCATGATCTCTCCTAACCATTAGATGCTTAGGGACCCTTCTCAACTGTTAGATCGATCTTAGTGAAAGGATAGCATAAAGTACTTCGACAAAGTCCTATTCTATGAGGTTTGACATGTTGGTGAATGAGAATACCGCTAGAGCATCGAAGGCCGGAGTGATGTCGCATGTTGATGTCACCTAGGGTGAAGTAGACCCATAGTAGGTGTGCCACGTGTCACCCCAATTCGTGAATTTCACAGACCTTATGTGTCAAATAGACCTTGACACATGTCACTAGTTGATTGGTCCACGTGTCACCCTTATATTCTGCAAAATGTATTTCATTGGATCAAACCAAGGAAGATTTTGGTTTGTCCAATAATTATTCGAATCTCTAGCTAAATCCCACTTTAGGTGATTCAGGATGCAAGGTGTGGAGTTCCCCCAAAGCACCAAAGGTTAGAGTGACATTAGCAGATGATGTGGAAAAAGTACATGTTGGAGTTCGACCGTGCGACAAATCCACTGCATGTCATCACATGGCTAAGACACATGTCCTATTGATTTATCATATATGGTATAGAGTTGGATAGATGAGTGCCACATGTCAATGTTGCATTATATCCACGTATCTTCCAGATGGAATATGGTAGTAGGTACACCTATGCAGAATTCCACGTACACAAGAGGGACCTGCTCCGAGAGTTTGGGACTTTAGAAATCTAGGTGTTTGGAGTGATAAGACGTAAGATCCAAAAAGGGCCAGAGCCACAGGGTAGGACTCTGGGGTTCGGAACTCCTGAGGATTTGCAGATAGAGAAAAGAGGTTAAATCACAGAAGTGTCAAAGGGCCAAAGTTTCTTTGTTGTAGTGTCGAGCTCTGATAGGATGGGCTTGCATGCTTCATGGTGATGTGGCCTGTCTGGACAACTCCATGTGGCATCGTGGGATTAGAAACGAATTAGGTGTGGGACCCCACCCATATAGTCAATTCCAAGTGATTGGTTAAGTGTGGTTAAATCTTAACTGTTAGATCCAAAGGTGGACAGAGCTCCACCATAGCTTCTAGAGTAGAGAGAGGCTTATAGACTTCGGGTCTCCGAGAAGCTTCAACACTGTATGAAAGAGTGTGGAAAAGATGAAGTCTGGAGGAATCTAGGTTCCAACATCAGTCACATGGTAAGGTAAAAAGGGAAAAACAAGAAGCACTGAGGTTCTGGGAGAGGATAATCCCAATACAAATCGACATAAATTTTCCCCTGTAAACCCTTCTTCCACAACCATGTCATTTCCAAAGGATGACGATCGGGGCCGCAACAGTGCCATATTGGATGGTATGAGGAAAGTGAAGCCACGTGGAAAAGGGGCTGGAGATTGGCCAATGGCACCCTGAAAACTTCAGAAGGCCTTAACTCTCGAACCAGAACTGAGTTTTGGATGAGCTTATAGTCATTGGAAAGATATCAGAGAGAAAAAGACAATGGTACCTCTCTTTGAGGAACTCAAAGAAGATATAGGAAAGATAAAAATGTATATCCCATCCCTTAAAAGGGTACTTAAAGGGTTGGGTGTGTTACATCATACTTTTTTCCACCTGTACTTCTCCTGAAGTTGATGCCACTATGTATTGTTAGTTAGTTGGTAGCCTCTTATACTTGACTGATACCCATCCTAATATTTCTTTTGTTGCTAGTCTTGTTTCCTGGTATATGCAAACATCCCATGAAATTCATTGGAAAGACGTTTAAAGGAAAAATCGGTATGTCCAGGGTAAATTTTAGTTTGGGATACATTGAAGATCATGGGGATTCCTTTATTGGTGGTTTCACTAATTCAAATTGGGTCGACAACTGATCCAGATTATTTTTGGCATGAAATGAGAGAGGAGATATAACATAGAAATATATAGAGATATTGAAAGATAAACATAAATATAACCGATATATACAGTAATACACAATTTCTGCTAATGAAAGAAATGTATAGAGACTGTAAATATACAGAGTGAAAGACTCGCTAGAATGGTGGCAGCTTATCTCTGAGAAGAGATGTGACGACTACTTGCATTCATAAGAAGATGATTACAATGAGGCTCTGAAGGCCTTTTTACAATAAACAGGAATGCCAAAAAACCTAAACATCCAAAAACCTAACCCTAGGAGATAAAGTGCCAAAAGTCATGTGGGCTCTGTTTGGGTAAGTTAGTACATCAACTTCCCGGGGTCGTAACTTTTGCATATGATCTCCATTTTAGGTGTATGATATCCCATTGGAAAGGTATTGTTGAGGAGATTCATTTTAGGGGTTCCATCATGCCTTCAACTATCATTGAGAATATCGGTGCCAAAAAACCTTCATTTAGGCCCTCAAAATGGCCTCGGAAGTTAAAAACTACTAAAAATAGTAAATTGCCAAAATTGCCAGAAAACTATTTTGAGCCAGTTGGAAAAGGTGGGTGGCCACCGATATCCACCTGGATCAATCCTACCTCCTTAGGAAGCAATGGTATCCATTACATTGAGTTCCTGGGGGAGAGGAAAAAGTGTTTGCTGAATCTGAATCTTGGTGAGTTGCTTTCCTTGCTAGAGACGTCGCACTACTCAGTTTGTGGAAGGCTATCACGAGCATGTGGATGGAAGGGTTGGAAATTTTTAACCAATCTGGCTACATGAGATTATTTTATGAATAAGGAATATTTACACTTTGCTACAATCTTGTCGACCTGCATCTGTTGGATAGAAGGTGCTTGGGCGGAGGCTGTAGTGGTCGCAGTATCCTTTTGTTCACCTTTTGAACAGATTGTGAAGAAGATGATTGTTCACCTTTTGAACAGATTGTGAAGAAGATAAATTTTGTAGTATGAGATACTACCTTGTGACACTTTTTAGGTGGAACAATAGTCATAACTACCTCTAGTATTCTGTAGAGATGACCCCCCAGATAAACAATGACACTGCGGGGTCAAGACTCATAAACAACACGATGCTTCCACATATATGGTTGGCCCAAGAGAACATCACAGACATCCAGTGGGGAAACATCACATAAAACCTCATCCTTGAAGGGTTGGATGTCGTATAATAATTGACATTGTTGGTTGAAACAGATATCTCATCCTTGGCGAAGCCACCCGATGTTGTATGGCTGCAGGTGTGGTGTTGTCGACAATCCCAACTGTTTGATGACCTTTGTTGAGATGAGGTTCTTCTGGCTTCCGCTATCAACAATAAAATACAGCGGGGTCCCCTTCACCCACATATATGAATGAAAAAGGTGCTTCCCCTCTTCAGGATATGTTGGTTATTCTTGTTAAATTGGTGCGGTCACAACAATAGCAGTGGGGTCTGCGTCAATGATCTGTCCTTTACCAGTATTCTCAGAATCAGATTCTGAATCGGGTTTCAGCTCCTTGTATTTGATCTCATCCACCAATGACTGTTTTGAGAGACATTCATCGGTGTTGTGCCAGGGGATTTTGTGGAAATCACACCTTTTTTTGATGTCCTTCTTTGTCTTCCCGTGACCCTTCTTTTCCTATGGCTTGGACTAGTTTTCGGGAGACTGTTTGTTAGGGTTGTCTTTGTCATACTTCGGTTGTTACATATTTTTAGACCCAAACTCCCATTTTTTCTGGTGCTTAAATTTCTTCTTGATTTTAACATCATATCAATAAGCATCACTGAGTGATGAGATGTCCAGAAAATCCATTTCAGTCTGGATGTATATGTGTAGAGCCCCACGGTATTTCAGAACCAAATGTCATTCGAAATCTTTGATACCCATCTTGGTGCACAAGGTATGGAAGGTATTGGTGAACTCCGGAACTACTTTTTCCCTCTCTTTCTATAGTGTGGTCCATCTCATGTACTAGTCCTCATAGTTTCCAACAGGGTAATACTATTCCTTTACCGCATCCACAAAAAAATCCCAAGTGGGATCAACCTTATATATTCAAGACTCATCTGTGGAACTTTGCTCCCAGTAAGTTTCCCACCACTATTTGACTTGGGGGAGAGCTTTAAGGAGTGTGAAGGTGATATTTTCCCTGTCAGAAAAATGGTTAATAGAGAAATAACCTTCTTGTAGATTTAACCATTTGTCTATGGATTTTGCATCTATATGTCCTTCAAATACAGGAATATCAAAATTAACTTGTACCTTGAAAGGAGAGGTGCTTCAAAGTGGTCGCTTGATGAATATGCACCTGTTTCTATCGGCAAGCGTTGAAGGATGTGGGAAAAATTCTCCATCTGTCACGTGAGAGCTTGCTCAAGCAACATATTGATAGGATCATCTACTCCATCGTTTTTATTTTCTTCCGCCATTGAGGGTTTCTTGGGTGTACGAGAGAAATTTTCCTCAAGAGAAACAAGCTCAAGACCCAACTTGCTATACTCATACCTCGTTGGGGACATGCACTGAAAAATGATCAAGAGCAGCCTAGTCTGATACCACTGATCCAGATTATTTTTGGCACGAAATGAGAGCAGAGATATAAAACAGAAATATACAGAGATATTGAAAGAGAAATAGTAATATAACAAAGATATATCAGAAATATAACTAGAGGAAAATGCATACAATAATACACAATTTCTATTAATGAAATAAATTTACAGAGACTATAAAAATATAGAGTGAAAGACTCACTAGAATGGTGACACCTTATCTCTGAGAAGAGATGTGATGGCTACTCGCATTCACAAGAAGATGATTACAATGAGGCTATGAAAGAGATTTTACAATAAAAAAGAATGAAAAAAATCCTAGACATTCAAAAACCTAACTCTAGGAGATGAAGCGCCAAAAGCTATGTGGGCCCCGTTTGGGTAAGTTAGTACATCAACTTCTCGGGGTCGTAACTTTTGCATACAATCTCTGTTTTAGGCGTATGATAGCCCGTTGGAAAGGAATCATCGAGGATATTAATTTTTGGGGATCAATCATGCATTTTTATATCATTTAAAATATCAATCTCAAAAAATCTTCATTTAGGCCCTCAAAATGGCCCCGGAAGTTAAAAAGTGCTAAAATTAGTAAATTGCCAAAATTTCCAAAACATTGTTTTGAGCCAGTTGCAAAAGGTGGATGGCCACAAAAATCCACCTAGATAAATTCTCCCTCCTTAGGAAGCAATGGTATCCATTGCATTGAGTGTTCGGGGGAGAGGAAAAATCATTTGCTAAATCTGAATCTTGGTGAGCTGCTTGCCTTGCTGGAGACGTCACGCTGCTTGGTTTGTGGAAGGCTATCATGAGCATGTGGATGGAAGGGTTGGAAATTTTTAACAAGTCTAGATACATGAGATTATTTTGTGCAGAAGGAATCTTTACACTTTTCTACAATCTTGTCAACTTGCTTCTGTTGGATAGAAGGTGCTTGGGTCATGGATGTAGTGGTTGTAGTATACTTTTTTTCACCTTTTGAACATATTGTGAAGAAGATGAATTTTGTAGTATTAGATAATACCATGCAACACCTTTTAGTTGGAACAGTAGTTGGAACTACTTATAGTATTCTATAGTGATGACCCCCCAGAGAAACAATGACACTGCGGGGCCGAGACTCATAAATAACACGACGCTTCCACATATATGGTTGGCCCAAGAGAACATCACAAAAATACAGTGGGGAAAAATCACATAAAACCTCATCCTTGAAGGGTTGGATGCCATATGACAATCGATATTTTTGACTGACATGAATATCTCATCCATGGCGAAGCCACCCAATGTTGTATGGTTTCGGGTGTGGTGTTGTCGACAATCCCAACTGTTTGAAAAACTTTGTTGAGATGAGGTTCTTCTGGCTCCTGCTATCAACAATAAAATGTAGTGGGGTCCCCTTCACCCACATCTCTGAATGAAAAAGGTGCTCCCCCTCTTTAGGATCTGTTGGTTCTTCTAGTTGAATTGGTGTGGTCACGACAATAGTAGTGGGGTCTACGTCAATGATCTGTCCTTTACCAGTATTTTCATAATCAGATTCCGAATCAGTGCTCGACTCCTTGTCTTTGATCTCGACCAACAATGACTATTTTAAGTGACATTCATCGGTGTTGTGCCAGGGGATTTTGTGGAAATTGCACCATTTTCCAGTGTCCTTCTTTGTCTTCACGTGACCCTTCTTTTCCTATGGCCTGGACTGGTTTTTGGGAGACTGGTTGATAGGGTCATCTTTGTCATAATTTGGTTGTTGCGGATTTTCAGACCCGAACTCTCATTTGTTCTGGTGCTTAAATATCTGCTCAATTTTAACAGCATAGTAATAAGCAACACCGAGTGATGAGATGTCCAAAAAATCCATTTCAGTCTAGATGTCTCTATGTACAGCCCCACGGTATTTCAGAAGCAAATGTCGTTTAGAGTCTTTGATACCCATCTTGGTGTGCAAGGTATGGAAGGTATTGGTGAACTCTAGAATTGCTTGGCCCCTCGCTTGCCGCAGTGTGGTCCATCTCATGTACTGGTCCTCATAGTTGCCAACAGGGTAATACTATTCCTTTTCCGCATCCACAAATAAATCCCAAGTGGGCTTAGGCCCATATATTCCAGACTCCTCTGTGGAAATTTTCTTCCAGTAAGTTTCCCACCAATGTTTGACATGGGGGAGATCTTTAAGGAGTGAGAAGGTGATATTTTCTCTATCGAAAAAATGGTGAACAAAGAAATAACCTTCTCGCAAATTTAACCATTTGTTTAGGGCTTCTGCATCTATCTATCCTTCAAATACAAGAATATAAAAATTAAATTGTACCTTGAAAGGTGAGGTGATTCCAAAATGGCTGCTTGATGAAGATTCGTTTCTTGTTATCGACAGACGTTAAAGGATGTGGGAAAAATTCTCCATCATTTTGTCCCTTTGTTGCATGAGATCTTGCTCAAGCAACATATTGATAGGATCGTCTTCTCCATCATTTTTCTTTTCTTCTGCCATTGATGGTTTCTTGGGTGTGCAAGAGTGATTGTCCTCAAGAGAGACAAGCTCAAGACCCAACTATATATACTCAGACCTATTTGTTGACATGCATGAAAAACAATAAAGAAAAGCCTGCTCTGTTACCACTGATCTGGATTATTTTCACCACGAAATGAAAGCGGAGATATAACACAAAAATATATAGAGATATTGAAAAATAAATAGTAATATAACAAAGATATATCATAAATATAACCAGAGGCAAATATATATAGTAATACGTGATTTCTATTAATGAAATAAATGTACAGAGGCTGTAAAAATATAGAGTGAAAGACTCGCTAGAATGGTGGCAACTTATCTCCAAGAAGAGATGTGACGTCTACTCACATTCGCAAGAATATGATTACAATGAGAATCTGAAGGCCTTTTTACAATAAATAGGAATTCCAAAAACCCTAGACATCCAAAAACCTAATTCTAGGATATGAAGCGCCAAAATTCATGTGGGCCCTGTTTGGGTAAGTTAGATCTTCAACTTCCTGTGGTCGTAACTTTTGCATATGATCTCTGTTTTAGGCATATGATAGCTCGTTTGAAAGGTATCATAGAGGATATTCATTTTGGGGTCTCAATAATGCCTTCAGTTATTATTGAGAAGCTCGATCCTGAAAAACCTTCATTTAGGCCCTCAAAATGGCCCCAGAAGTTAAAAACTGCTAAAAATAGTAAATTGCCAGAAAATTGTTTTGAACCACTTCAAAAATGTGGGTGGCCATCGATATCCACCTGGATCAACGACCCTGATGATAGGAATTCTACTGCAAGTTATGTTTTCAACCTTGGTTCAAGACCTGTCACTTGGGCCTATAAGAAACAACATGATATTGCTCTTTCTTCAGCAGTAGTCGAATATCGAGCATTGGATAATGCAAGTCAAGAAGCCTTATGGCTTCAACAGATCCTTTTAGAGTTTGTATTCTAGAAAAAAAATCCAACCACCCTTTAGTGTGACAATCAAAGTTCCATCAAGCTCACCAAAGATCCATATCAACATCAATGCAACAAACAGATCAGGATACACATGCACTTCATTAGAAAGCCCATCCATGATCAAGTTATTGAAGTGTTATTTTGTGTTATAGAATATCAAGTTCCATACATTTTTAGAATGTCTCTTATAGAAGCGAAGTTTTCTAAACTTCGATCTATGTTAGGAGTTCAAGAAGTTGTCATTAATGGGGGATAGGCTCTAATTCCTCATTCCTTCTCCTATTGTGTCGCCTTTGTAAATCCTTCAAACATGTCCCAAGTTGTTCTTAAGGGGGGATGTTAGGATATTTACACACTTAGGAGTTAGTTAATATCAACTTGGTCTAATGTTTCATTGGGTAAGAGTGTCTTTCTTAGTGTGTTTGTTAAGTATGCATTTGTAGATAATAAATTCAATTGTTACGATATGTTCTCGACATAGAGTGATCCGACGGTTCATATTTTCCTCGATCTTAACAACTACATTGATCTTTGTCTTAACACCTGATTGGTCATGATCTCTATTAAAGAGTGTGGGTCATTTTCCAATGATCAATTGTGAGAAACTCTCTTGTAAATCTCTTTGTAATATTTTCTTTTTCATTAATAAATTGCTCCAAGTGGCCATGTTGGTTGGGGCCATGGATGTTTCCCCATAGGGGTTTTACCACATAAAAACATCGGTGTGTTGATCTTTGATCTGGTTGTGTGAGTGGTTACTAAAGATGTTCGTCCTCTATTTGAATACTTGTGTTGTTGAACATTACATTACATAAAAATTAATTTTATACATAAAAAATTAAGGGATATGAGAAAACACTAAGGAGGGATATGTAATTTCAGAATATGGTGAATTGTTCTTCACAAATTGTATATGCACTTGCAATAATAAAACCACATGAAAAACAATTTAACATGTATTGCAAACTAGATACATTCACAATTTTATGTTATGGATTATTAACATGAGGTTGGAAAATTAGTAATAGCGTACCTAAGAGTGCAACAATTTATTTTGTAGACAGTCCTTGTGCTTGAAATATAAACAGAAACATAAATGGAAATAGACATAGACATAGAAATTGAAATTGAAATTGAAATTGACATTGAGTAGAGATTGTAAAACATGTACACCGAAAGCAATGAGTTAGAAATTGGCATGTACACTGAAATCAATGCGCTAGAAATTGAACAGAAATTGAAATATAAACAAAAATTGACATGTCCATTGAAATCAATGTGTTAGAAATTGACATGTACATGGAAATCAACACATCTAGAAATAGGCATGTACACTAAAATCAATGCATTAGAAATTGAACAGAAATAGAAATATAAATTGATTTTGAATAGAAATTCACATTGAAATATAAATTCAAATTCAAATTGACATTGAATATAAATAGATATTGAAATTGACATGTACTCTAAAATCAATGCGTTAAAAATTGACATGTACAATGAAATCAACAATTATGTATATGTATATTGAATAGAAATAGAAATTGACATGTACACTTAAATCATGTGTTAGAAATTGAAATAGAAATAGAAAATTGACATGTACATTTAAATCAATGCCTTAGAAATTGACATTTATATTGAAATCAACACATCTAGAAATTGAAATGTACATTGAAATCAATGCATTGGAAATTGAATAGAAATAAAAATCGACATTGAAATTGAAATTGAAATTGACATGTACACTAAAATCAACAATTATCTATATGTGTACTAATAGAAATATAAATTGACATGTACACTGAAATCAATGCATTAGAAGTATAAATAGAAATAGAAATTGATAAGTGTACTGAAATCAATGAGTTATAAATTGACATATACATTGAAATCAATGCCCAAATAGAATAGAAATTGAAATTGACATTGAAATAGAAATAGAAATAGAAATCAACACTGAATTAGAAATATAAAATTAAAATTGAATAGAAATTGAAATTGACATGTACACTGAAATAAATGCATTAAAAATTGACATGAGCACTGAAATCAATGCATCTATAAATTGACATGATCCAGATTATATCATTATAATGTTTTTCACTATCTTGGTCCTTTCAAAGTGGGAAAACTTGGAGGAATCAACTGGCAGGGTCATTTTAATGGTAGGTCCTAGTTTGGAAAGTTGGGGTCTAGAACCTTATGAAACCATTTTGAGGCATTAAACAATGTTTTATGGGGTTTTAGTACCATACCTCCCAGACACCCCCTTGACAGTGTTCTACACTTTGAGACTTTTCTAACGATGCATATCATGTGTCAATCAGAGCTTGTATGCAAAGGTTATGCCTCTCACAATTTTACCTACTGTCTGGACCACCATGGTACGATAGGATGTCACATAAAACCCCATTAATAATGCATATGGAGCTACCACATATGTGTTAAATTTGGAAGCATCGACATCCATTCTCCAATGAGAGGCCATGTGGGCCACCCTAAGGCTAGCCAGGGAGATTTGGAGAATCAAACAGTCTTGTGAGGTATTGAAAAAATCCAATAGGGGAATGTACAACCTCTGTGAGTCAAACCAAAAGTCAGGATGAACGAGATGTTATGTAAGTCTAATGAAAAATTCAGGGGGAACGTACAACCTCTATGAGCATAGACAATCTAGTGCAAAAATCAGGGGGAACGTACAACCTTTGTGAGCATAGATAGACTAGTGCAAAAGTCAGGGGGAACGTACAGCCTTTGTGAGCCTAGTCAAGCCTTGTGAGCCATGAGAAAAAGTCAAGGCATATAGAAAAATTTAGGTTGAATACAAAATTCTTATGATCTAGAAACAAACGATAATCCTAATATTGCAAATGATATAAATGTGTTGAGCTAGTGCGTTGGGACGTGTAACATTATCCACCATGAAGAGAATTTTGAATTTCTTTGTAATGCTGAGTTGTAACTGAAGTCTTAATTCTAAGTTCTATTTTAGAACTAAAGTGTAATGTTGAGTTGTAACTAAAGTCTTAAGTCTAGTTGTATTTTAGAACTAAAGTGTAATGTTGATTTGTAACTGAAGTCTTAAGTCTAGTTCTATTTTAGAACTAAAGTGTAATGGTGAGTTGTAACTAAAGTGTAATGCTAAGTTGTAACTAAAGTGTTAAGTCTAGTTCTATTTTAGAACTAAGGTGTAATGTTGAGTTGTAACTGAAGTCTCAAGTCTAGTTCTATTTTTGAACTAGAGTATACCAGTCTCAAGTCTAGTTCGAACTAAAGTATGAAGTCGAGTTATGATTAAAGAATTCAAACAAGTTACTATTTCGAGCCTCTCCTCTTCTCCTCTTCAGCCTATATAAGAAAAGGTCGAACCCTCTCTTCAACACAGGTTTTGATATGCAAGTTAAGGGATAAGCAATAGAGGAGCATATCAGTGATAAAGAGGAAGCATACCAAAGAAGCATATTAGTTTTGTATATCAGCAATAGAGGCTGCATATCAGAGGCATATATCAACAACATATCAGTGTTGTATATCAACAATAGAGGAAGCATACCAGAGGTGTATTTCAGCAAGGCCTCTTAGGTCTTTTTTAGGTCAGAGTCATCTTGGCAATCTCCTTAAGAGAAGAACATTCATGGTGGATATTTGTAAGTGATCATACATTATTAATGCAATAAATGAATATCGTTTGTTGGGGTTTTTCTCCCTGTACAGGGTTTCCCCGAGGTATATGTGTTGTTGATGTTCATTCTTACTTATCTACATAGTTATTGTTATTCGGTTATGATTTGGTATTGTTGAAGTGTATTAAGCTGGAATCAAAGTGTTGAAGAAAATAAAAGAATTAATCCGCATAAGAAATCAAGGTAATAATTTAACATAGTATTAGATCTTGGAGTGTGTTAAATGTGTTGAAGTGCATCAACAAGTACACACAAATCCAAGATAGTTTGATTAAGTTTCCAGTGTTAGGTCCATGGTATCCTCCATTTCAGTCAGGATCGGGGATAGGCTTGAAGGAGCTGCCAACTTCAATGTGTGGAAGCTATGGATCAAAAATATTTTGCAGGAGCATGATCTTGAGTAGTATGTGACCACATTGGTGGAGGAACCCAATACTAATGTAGGAATAAAATCCTTCAGGAAGATTCAATCAAAGGCTAAGTGAATCATATTTGACTCAGTCAAAGACAATATAATGTCGGAAATGACTTCGTTAATGACTGCCAAGGACTGTATGGATACCTTGGTGAATCTATATGAGAAATATGCTCCAATTCAGAAGAGGACACTTAATCACAAGCTTAAGTATTTGAAAACGGAGAAAAGTGAATCAATGGCATCTTTCTATTCCAAGATAGCCAAGATCATAGATCATGTTTTGGTCACAGGGGTGATAGTGGACGATGATGATTTAGTGCAGGCCATTTTTTACGATCTTCCTTCTTCATGGGATACCTTCTTATCCAGTGTAAGTGGGAGAGGCATCCATCTCATGTTTGAGAGGTCATGGCATGATTTCCTCCAGGAGGAGAGTCACACAACTACCAAGAGATAGCCAATGAAAGAAGAGCACTCATCTTTAGCATCAAGATTCAAGGGAAAGAAGAAAAACACTTTCCAGAAAGGCTCTCAGAGGAAGCCAAACACAAAAGGCACATTCAAAGGAAAGAATATTGATACATCTAATATTAAATGCTTTAGTTGTAATAAGTTGGGTCATTTTTCTAAATATTGTTGGTTTAGAAAGAAATATCCAAGGAAAGGGAAACATCATGCTTCAACTGCTGAGGATGATGAATCCAAAAGAAATAATAAAAGTGCTTCTAATGAGATAGAAAATAGAAAAGAATATTACTTGGTTTCTTCCTTATGTAGTTCAGTTTTCACGGGGCCGAAAACTTTATTAGTAGATAGTGGTGCATCAAAGCACATGACGAGGTACAAGGAGATCCTCTCAGATTTCGAGACAAAATATTTTGCAGAGAAGGTTGAGCTTGGGGATGACAAATGTTACAATATAGAGGGAGTAGGCTCTATCTCCTTCAGATTGGAATCTAGGGCTAGACTTCATGTTGATGAAGTATTATATGTTCCAGGGCTCAAGAAGAATCTACTATCAGTTACAACCCTTGAGGAAAATAGATATTGGGTAATCTTCAAGGATAGTAAGGCACTACTATGGGATAAAAGTAGCCACTTAAGTACATCAGAACCCATTGGAACTTCCATTGGATGTCTGTACGTCATGTCAGGACAGTCACTTCAGGCATTGGCTCATGATGCGACTAGCTCCAATGAGTTGTAGCACATAAGACTTTTAAATATTCATTTCAAATATCTTCCATATCTAAATAACATGGTATGTGGCATGCCCTCTATTTATCTTAGTAAAAATGAAATTTGTAAGGGATGCATGCTAGGTAAAAATATAAAGAAAGAATTTCCTAGTAGTGACAATAGAGCTCAAGGCATCTTAGATCTGGTTCATTCTGATTTATGTGGTCCCATGTCATCTCCCTCAATAAGTGGTTGTTTGTATTATGTCATTTTTATTGATGATTACTCAAGAAAATTTTGGATATATTTACTTAAAGATAAAAGTGACACATTTGATAAATTCAAAGAGTATAAATCCTTTATTGAAAAGAAGACAAGGAAACACATCAGAATATTTAGAACAGACGATGGAGGAGAGTTTGAATCTCTCCAGTTTGAGTATTTCTGCAAGTAAGTAGGAATCAAGAGACAATTGACCATTCCATATAACCCTCAACAAAATGGAGTTGCTGAGAGGAAAAACAGGACAATTTGTGAGGTAGTGAAAGAAATGATGTTTGACCAGGATCTGCCAAATTCTTTATGGGCAGAAGCTACCTCCACTGTCATGTATATTCAGAACAAGTGTCCACATGTTATCTTGAAGGACAAGACTCCTGAAGAGGTATTCTCAGGGATCAAACCTAAAGTAAGGCATCTAAGGATATTTGGGTGTCCTATGTATATTCATGTCTCTAAGGAAAAGAGGACAAAGATGGAACCCTTAGGAAAGAAAGGGGTTTTTGTGGGGTAAATTAAGAACTCCAAGGCTTATAGGATTTATGTACCAAATCAGATTCAAATAGATGTAAGCAGAGATGTGACTTTCCATTAGGAAGTGGCATTTAATAAATCCAGAGAGCTTCAGTAGGAATCAAAAGCAGTTTAGCAAGCTTCACCCTCTTTTGAAAATGTTCTGCTATGATCTCTTGGTCAAGCCGGAAGTAGGGATCCATTGCATAGAGTACAATAGAGGATGATTACATTGCATCAAGTGATGCTAGCAATGAAGCAATATGGCTAAGAAAAATTGTTTTTTGGTTGTTTGGTGACAAGCTCGAGACGATGGTGGTTCACTGTGATAATCAAAGTTGAATAAAATTGACAGAGAACCTGGTATTTCACAACAGGTCAAAACATATTTGTATATTTTAACCTTGTAAAATATCTACCGCAAATAGATATTCAGTAAAGGAACAAAAAAGATACAATGGAAAATACAAACATTACAAAGAGATGTTTCCACTAGAAACCAAAACAAAGAAAACCAACATATTCTATATTATTCATCATGTTACAATGTTTACAATACAAAATACATATATGCACCAGCGACATCCAAAATCGTGGATTAGTCCAAAACCCTAGTTCCTTAACCAGAAATAGAAAACCATTGGCAAAGAAACCATGTGCCGAAAAACCACCTAAATATAATGCGGTCCCGAGGCAGAAAAATGCGGTCTCGATGTTGAAAAAAAAAATTTGGGGGGCTCTGCCCCCTTGTACCCCCCCTCTAACCCCCCTACGTTCATGACGCATATGATCAGACACTACTACTCGTGAAAAGAATATAACACATACTCAACATTCTCCCACTTGTTTTTTTCTTTGCATACAAGGGATTACAAGGTTACATAGTCAACAATGCCCATGGATCCTCTACACCAAGAGAAATTCTCAGTGCTCATAGATTTTGTTAATGAGTCTGTAACATTCTTCAAAGTGTCCACCTTCATCAATGATACTTTATTTTCTTCAATCAATGTTCTTAAAAATTGATATTGAACATCAATGTGCTTTGTCTTTGAATGATAAGAAGGGTTCTTCTCCATAAAAATTGCACTCTGACTGTCACACTCTATCATTACATCTTGTTGTACCAACCCAATACCTAAACACAATATTTGTAACCATACTGCTTCCTTACTTGCATGAGTGGCTACCATGTATTCAGATTCTATAGTTGAAAGTGCCACTACAACCTATCTTTTGCTCATCCAACTTATTGCTCCTCCAAATAGGTTAAACACATAACCACTTTTAGATCTCCTACGATCCAAATATCCAGTCCAGTCTACATCCACAAAGACATGTATGTTCACCACTCTGTCCAATCTTGGTCTTCCTTCATAGCACAATCCATAGCTAGAAGTGCCACACAAATACTTGAAAACCCTTTTTACTATTGTCCAATGCTCCTTCCCTGGTTTTGACATATACCTGCTCAAAACTCCCACTGCATGTGCAATGTCCGGTCTAGTACAGACCATTGCATAAATCAAAATGTCAACTGCACTCACATATGGAACATGAGACATGCCCTCCTCTTCTTCATGTGTCTTGGGACACTAATCCACAGATAACTTTACACCAACAAGAATAGGAACCTTGACCGGTTTACATTCCTAGATATTAAACCTCTGTAATATTGTCTCGACATATTTTCTCTGATTTAACCAGAGTTTCCTCCTTTTCTGATCTCTTTTAATTTCCATGCCCAAAATTAAATTTGAAGCACTAAGATCCTTCATGTCAAATTTAGAGGACAAATGAGTTTCACATCCTGGATAATCTCCTTGTTGTTTCCTATCAGCAACATGTCATCCACATATAAGACCAAATAAATCAAATGATCACCAATTAATTTAAAATAAACACAGTTATCTTCTTTGCTTCTTGTGAAGACAAGTCCTAGCATATAAGTATCAAATTTTTGATACCACATTCTTGGTGATTGTTTTAAACCATACAAGGAATTTTTGAGCTTGCATACTATCTCCTTCTTTCCCTTCACAACATAACCTTCTGGTTGCTTCATATAGATTTCTTCTTCCAGATCCCCATGTAGGAATGTTTTCTTCAAATCCATTTGTTCTATTTCAAAATCAAATGCAGCAACAACAGATAACATAAATCTTATGGAGGTTAACTTGGCAACAGGAGAAAAAATATCACCAAAATCAATTCCCTCAACCTGGGAATAACCCTTTGCTACTAATTGAGCTTTGTGTTTCTCCACTTTTCCTTCTGCATTCAGCTTATTTTTAAATACCCATTTGTTGCCAATGGGATTTCTTCCAGTTGGAAACTCCACTAGATCCCAAGCCTCATTCTTATCCAAATATGTCATTTCTTCATCCATGGCCCTTTTCCATATATTTCCATCCTCTGAATCCACTTCCTTCCTCACAATTGTAGGATCACCATAAGTAATAGACAAAGCAAAATTTGAATGGAAAACAAATGGACTATAACTTTCTGGTATCCTTCTTTCTTGATCCGATCTCCTCAATACTGGAGTATGAGGATCTTCTTCTTCTGATTCATGTTATTCTGTAGAGTCTGATTCATCATCCTTTAAATCAAACTCTATCTGCTCTGGTTCTTCCTTACTTGGTAGGACTTCCTGTTTAACAACATTATTAATTTCTCTAAATACCACATCTCTGCTATACACTACCTTCTTAGTTTCTAGGTTCCAAATATTATAACCTTTGATACCATCTGTATATCCAATAAAGATACACTTTTCATCCTTCTTATCCATCTTACTCTTGTTTTCCTTTGGAACATGAACATATGCATCGCAGCCAAAAACCTTGATATGTGTGAGAGAAGGTTCCTTACCATTCCATACCTCTTGTGGAGTCTTGTCATCCAATGCTAATGAGGGTGATCGGTTGACCAGGTAACATGCAATACCCCACTGCCTCTGCCAAGTATTCTTTTCCTAACCCAGCACCACTAAGCATGCACCTTGCTTTTTCCATCAGCATCATGTTCATCCCTTCCGCAACTCCATTCTTCTAAGGTGTATATGGAGTAGTATTCTTCCTTGCTATACCGCACTTCTTACAGAATTCTTCAAATTCATTTACACAGAACTCTCTGCCATTATCTGTCCTCAACACCTTAATTCTTTTCTCTGTTTGATTCTCAACAAGAGCCTTAAACTCTTTAAACCTGTCAAAGACTTCAGATTTATTCCTAAGGAAATATATCCAAGTCTTCCTCAAGAATTCATTTATAAATGAGACATAGTACACAGATTTTACCAATGATGGGACCGACACAGGTCCAAAAGCATCACTGTGAACTAGTTGTAAAATTCCTTCTACCCTTGTTACATCAGAGGGGAATCTTTCTCGATTTTCCATCCCATATAGACAATGTTCACAGAAGTCAAAATTAAGAGGGCAGTTAGACATACCTTCAACCAAACCTTTATCATGTAGTAGTCAAAGACCCTTCTCTCTGATATGCCCCAGTCTTTGATGCCACAACATAATATTTTCTTTAGAGACTGTAGGCTTTCTTCTTCAACTCCAATATCAGGAACAATGGAACTATTACACCCATCACTAATAGTTCTTCCTTGCATATTATACAGAGTTCCAAACCAAACTCCCCTCAACAACACCATTTCTCCTCGAACCATCCTGCAGGTTTCCTTTTCAAATATTGTTTTTACCCCTGCATCGTCCATTTTTCTTACCAAAATAAAATTTCTGGCCAAACCTGGGATGTGCAGAACACCAGGTAGTGTTCTAATCCTTCCATCTATGAGTTTCAACTTGACTCTTCCTCTTCCTATGATTCTGGTTGTCGAATCATTACCTAAGAAAACATTACCTCCATCATACCTTTCATATTCGCAGAACCACTCCCTATGGGGATTCATATGAAAGGATGCACCAGAGTCAACCAACCATGTCTCATGATCTACATGTGTGCTTGAAGAGGCCAAGTACACATCCCCTCCTTCTTCCTTGGAGGTCTTTTCTTCTATAGAAGAAGATTCTTCAGATCCCTTCTTTTTCTAAACTTTGGATCTACACTGCTTCTTGTAGTGCGCTTCTTTTCCACATCTCCAACATACCCTTACAAAATTTCTGGGAGATTTAGATTTACCCTTAGACTTAGATCTCCCACTTGATAAATTAGATCTATTTCTTTCCTGGGAACATCCTCTTGCAAATAATGCATCTATTCTATGTCCTTCCATATTCTTCCGTCTCATCTCCTCCTGCAACAAGGATGAAACCACTTCTTCAAGCTTCAAGGAATTTGTATTACTACCTATGGCCACAACTAGACTATCCCATGAGTCTGGTAAAGAACACAACAAACTGATACATTTATGTTCATCTGAAATTTTAATCTCAACTGATACTAACTGACTTATCACAGTATTGAAAGCGTTCAAATGCTCTGCCACTAAGTCTCCATATCTCATCCTCATGTTATACAACTTATTTCTTAGAAATAGTTTATTTACCAGGGACTTAGACTGATACAACTTCCCCAACTTTTCCCATAAATCCTTGGTTGTAGGTTCCTCTGACACATTCAATAATACTGAATCGGAGAGACATAGTTGGATTGTGCTCTTTGCCTTCCGATCCAACTTTTTCTAGTCATTTGCAGAAGTTCATGTAGGTGCAGTACCTGGATCTGCCACGATCCATTGATCTTTGTCCACCAACAGATCTTCCATCTTGAGCTTCCACAGATCAAAACTTCTCCCATTAAAGTTATCGATCTCCATCTTCGAATTGCTTGCCATTTATTTTCACCTGAAAAATAAATACCACAGATCTCCCACTGTAACAAGGCTTATCATAGTCTTGAGCCAAACCCTTGACCACAAAGGCATCCCCCTGAAGCCAAGAAAGCTATGATACCAAATGTAGATTTTAACCTTGTACAATATCTACTACAAACAAATATTCAATAAAAGAACAGAAAAGATACAATGGAAAATACAAACATTGCACATAGATTTTTCCCCTGGAAACCCAAATAGGGAAAACCAACACATTCTATATTATTCATCATGTCACAATGTTTACAATACAAAATACATACAGGAGCCAGTGGCATCCAAAACCCTAACCCAATGACCTGGATTATTCCAAAACCCTAATTCATTAACCGGAAATAGAAAACCATCGGCAAGTAAACCATGTGCCAAAAAACCACCAAAATATAATGTGATCCTGAGGTAGAAAAAATGTGGTCCCGATGCAAAAATAAATAAAAATTGAGGGCATTTCCCCCAAACCGCCACATGGGGGGCTCCACCCCCCTCTAACCCCCATGCGCACCTGTCGCATACTCATGCAAAGAATATAACACATACCCAACAATATTGACCCAAGGTACCACTACATCTGAGACTTGGTCCTCGAGACAGTTTGTGCAGCTAAGAGGCAAGCTTGTTGTGGATAAGAATGACTCCCTCGCTGAGAGGGTTTTTTAAAATTTGGCAGCATCGACAATCATTCTCCAATAAGAGGCCATATGGGCCACCATGAGGCTAGCCAGGGATATTTGGAGAATCAACCAGTCTTGTGAGGTATTGACAAAAGCCAGGGGGAATGTACAACCTCTGTGAGTCAAACCAAAAGTTAGGATGAACGATATGCTATGTAAGTATAATGCAAAATTCAGGGGGAATGTACAACCTCTGTGAGCATAGAGAGTCTAGTGCAAAAGTCAGGGGGACCTTATAACCTCTGTGAGCATAGAAAAACTAGTGCAAAAGTCGGGGGGAACATATAACCTCTATGAGCCTAGTCAAGCCTTGTGAGCCATGAGAAAAAGTCAAGGCATCTAGAAAAAAATAGGTTCAATATAAAATTCCTATGAGTTAGAAACAAACGATATTCCTAATATTGCAAATGATATAAATGTATTGATCTAGTGTGTTGGCACATGTAACATTATCCACCATGAAGAGAATTTCAAATTGCCTTGTAATGTTGAGTTGTAACTGAAGTCTCAAGTCTAATTTCTATTTTAGAACTAAAGTGTAATGTTGAGTTGTAATTGAAGTCTTAAGTCTAGTTCTATTTTAGAACTAAAGTGTAATGTTGAGTTGTAACTAAAGTCTTAAGTCTAATTCTACTTTAGAACTAAAGTGTAATGTTGAGTTGTAACTAAAGTCTTAAGTCTAGTTCTATTTTATAACTAAAGTGTAATGTTGAGTTGTAACTGAAGTCTCAAGTCTAGTTCTATTTTCAAACTAGAGTATACCAGTCTCAAGTCTAGTTCGAACTAAAGTATGAAGTTGAGTTATGATTAAAGCATGCAAACAAGTTACTGTTTCGAACCTCTCCTCTTCTCCTCTTCAGCCTATATAAGCAGAGGTCGACCCCTCCCTTCAAAACAATTTTTGATATGCAGGTTAAGGGAGAAGCAATAGAGGAGCATATCAGTGATAAAGAGGCAACATACCAAAGCAAGATATCAGTATTGTATATCAGCAATAGAGGCTGCATATCAGAGGCATATATATCAACAACATATTAGTGTTGTATATCAACAATATATGCAACATATCAGAGGTGTATTTCATAAAGGTCTCTTAGGTCTTTGTCAGATCTTGGAAAACTATTTAAGAGTAGAATATTCATGGTGGATATTTGTAAGTGATCACACATTATTAATGCAATAAAGGAATATCATTTGCTGGGGTTTTTCTCCCTGTACATGGTTTCCCCAGGGTATATGTGTTGTTGGTGTGCATGCTTACTTATCTACATAGTTATTGTTATTCGGTTATGATTTGATATTTTTGAAGTGTATTAAGATGGAATCAAAGTGTTGAAGAAAATAAAAGAATTAATCTGCATAAGAAATCAAGCTAATAATTTAACAATATGTAATTCAAGAAGATTCTAGAAGATCCAAAACCCTATCACAATTGAGGTTTTCATTGTATCTTGTTCCATAGCTGAGTAAAACATCTAAGAGTGGTATTCTGTGAGCATAACCTAGGAGGAGAGATTATGTAGGAGGAATATAGGCCCAGGTCAAAGGAAACACCACAGAGAGTGCCTCTTTCTTTGTACTTGCATCATTTATATACCAAAGAAAAGAGAGCAGAGAAGTCTCACCTTCTAGATGGGTTTTCTCCGTATTAGATTTCCTAGGTCATACCTTGTGTTTATTCGTGGATGATGTGTATTTATTTATGTTCTCTATTTTTTTCATTTGAACTATTTCATACGTTTTTGAAAGAAGAAAACAAATAATCGAGAGTTTGAGATCTAAAGGAAAACTAACCTTAATAGTAACGATATCAGTTATTTATCAGATCTGTTGTGATGAAGTGTTCCTATGGAATATCCATGATAGTTTCCAATGTATATTTTTCATCATTCAACACTTTTATTTTATTTATGTTCAACTTATTCCTCGTGTAACTCTTGAAGTATACCGATAAATAATACACTCTATGTTCTCAACAAACTGAGGAAACTAAGTTAATTAAATATGATTAGATTCATCTCAGACATATACATATACATAATTTTGATCATCTACAAATTGTGTCACTATACTAAAAACTGAAGAAGATAGATTGACACTGATCCTTCTCGATAATACTCTATATACTTTCAACCACTTCAGGAAAGTGAGTAAAGTTAAAATGATTAAATTAATCTTAGACATATACATATACCTAATGTTGATTATCTACAAATTTTGTGTGATCATCCATGACTCAAACCAACATCGATCCATCATAACCTTGAATCTATCAAGTGCCAAGAGGGATCAAATCTCTAGAGCTGAAACCTCTTTTAGAGTGAAAACTTAAAGAATGGTTTTCACCTCCAGAGCTTTGATCCATCTTGATGCTTGATAGATCCAAAATTAAGATGGATTTAAACTAATAATAAAATAAATGCAATTTCATTTTTTTAAATTGATTTGAAAAAATTATTCATATTTTATTATTTGGACCCTTATTATTTATGAATTGAAGTGAAACTAATAAAATGTACATCATATTTTAAAAGATGTGTTTATTAATTATTAGAAAAATATTAATATATAATGTTTTAAAAATTAATATTTCATTATGGTATGAAAAAAGTTTGTTTGGATTGGAAATGATTTCTTTATTTTCATACCATTTCCTTATTAAAAATTAAAGTGGCATCTTTCTCTTTAAAAGTTTCCTTTTCTACATGTGATATGTGATGCTCAAAGTTTGTATACGAAATAATTTAACAATGATATATCCACAATTATTTATATGATTATGGGATTTTAGACCCTTATTATTTATGAATTGAAGTGCAAATAATGAAATGTGTATCATATTTAAAAATATGTGTTTATTAATTATTAGAAAAAAATTAACATATAATATTTAAAAAAATATGTGTTTATTAATTAATAGAAAACAATTAACATATAATGTTTTAAAAAACATTTCATTGTGCTATGACTAAAGCTTTTGTTTGGATTGGAAATGATTTGTTTATTTTCATTCAATTTTCTTATTAAAATTTAAGTAAGTAGTATCTTTCTAGTGAAAACTTTATTTCTACATGTGATATGTGATGCTCAAAGTTTGATATGTGATACTCAAAGTTTGTATAGGAAATAATTTAACAATGATATACCAACAATTATTTATATAATTATAAATTTAAGTTGGTTTTTGTGGTCGTACCTAAAATGTATAATATATAAAAATTTTGAATTATATTTAATTATATTTTGAAAGACATACATACATAAAATGTATATAAAATTCTCCCTACTCTAATCAATAAAATCAATTATAGATTTCTTATCAAAATCAATTATAACTTTATTTAATAGTTTAACTATATATATATATAGTTAAATTGAATAGAAATAGAAATTGAGATTGAATATAAATAAATATTGAAATTGACATGTACTCTAAAATCAATGATTTAAAAATTGATATGTACTATGAAATCAACAATTATATATATGTATATTGAATAGAAATAGAAATTGACATGTACATTTAAATCAATGTGTTAGAAATTCTTTAGAAATTGATATCTATATTGAAATCGACACATCTAAAAATTGAAATGTACACTGAAATCAATACATTAGAAGTTGAATAGAAATAAAAATTGATATTAACATTAAAATTGAAATTGACATGTGCACTAAAATCAACAATTTTCTATATATGTACTAATAGAAATAGAAATTGGCATGTACACTGAAATCAATCCATTAGAAATAGAAATAGAAATAGAAATTGATATGTATACTCAAATCAATGCGTTATAAATTGACATATACATTGAAATCAATGCTCAAATAGAATAGAAAGTGAAATTGAAGTGAAATTGACATGAACACTGAAATCAATACATCTAGAAATTAACATGATCCAAATTAGATCATTATATTGTTTTTCATCTATTTTGGTCCTTTCAGAGTGGAAAAACTTGGAGGAATCAACTAACAAGATCATTTTAATAATAGGTCCCAGTTTCGAAAATTGAGGTCTAGAACCTCTCATCTTAATTCCACCACCAGTTACATTTGTATGCATACATCTCCCTCCCATCTCTTCCATTCTTCCACCAGTCATTAAGAAACTCAAAAACCTACCATGTCTATACTCGCAGAGCTCTTTGGTCGCCATCCCAAGCCTACGTCTTTACAACAAAAAATTAAAGGATTTGCGGAAATACAGAAGAAAGATGTTTTGGATTTAAACGATTTCACCGCAGACGTCAGAGACAATCCCAAAGAGTTATTTGGGAAAAAAGTCTCATTCCAACTTGTCAGCACATCTCAGATCGATTCTAGTGGGTTTTGATTGGACAACCTTATTAATTAAAAATTTAATCTTGATTTTTTTTCACTTTTTATGAATGATTTAGCAAAGATTTCACCGAACTGTCATCTAATTTAATCTGCAAGATAACCTTGTAACTCTACACTCGTTTGTAGGCAACATAAGTTAAAAGTTAAGTGAGAATGTGTTTATGTAGAATTGGATCTCTACTCCTGAAAGAGTCCTCACTGGTGAGACCACCTATGGTATCAAATTCGGCTGCGACTTCGACTTAGGAGTCCCGGGAGCATTCTTCGTTACTAATTCGCATGCTGATGATTTCTTCCTCAACTTAGTCAATATTCAAGTTCCTGGTCATGGAAATGTTCACTTCGACTGCAACTCTTGGGTGTATCCCTCCTCTGAATACAATAGAGGCCGTATATTTTTCTCTAATCGGGTAAACATGTGATTTATCTCATATATCAGATCTGGGATAGTTTTTTGATTAGGAAACGTATTTATGGGCTACTAACTGTGTTATACTGTAATGATCTGCAGAGCTATCTCCCTGCTAATACTCTTCTTCTTCTCAACAAATTGAGGAATCAGGAACTGATAAACCTAAGAGGCGAATACGATGGAATGGAAGAGATTGAGAGGAAGGAGTGGGATAGAGTGTATGACTACAATTTCTATAATGATCTGGGAGAACTAGACATGGGTGTGCACCTCAGCTGGCCAATGCTAGGAGGGTCTCCACATTTTCCATACCCCAGAGGGGTAGAACTGGACGTCCTCCTACAAAAACAGGTGAGCTTACCTGTAATCATTTAAAGAATACAAATATACACTGAAATCAATGCCCATATACATTGAAATCAATGCCCAAATAGAATAGAAATTGAAATTGACGTTGAAATAGAAATAGAAATTGACATTGAATTAGAAATATAAATAGAAATTGTCATTAAAATTGAATTTGAAATTGCAATTGACATGTACACCGATGCTTTAGAAATTGACATGAACACTGAAATTAATGCATCTAGAAATTGACATGATCCAGATTAGATCATTATATTGTTTTTCATCTATCTTGGTCCTTTAAGAGTGGAAAAAAATTGGAATAAACTTGGAGGGTTATTTTAATGGTAGGTCTCAGTTTGGAAAGTTGCGGTCTAGAACCTTCTGAAGCCATGTTGAGGCATTAAACGATGTTTTTTGGGGTTTTAGTACCATACCTCCCACACACACCCTTGATAGCATTCTACACTTTGAGACCTTTCTAACGGTGAAAACCATGCGTCAATCAAAGCTCGTATGCACTCGTATGTAAACGTTGTGCCTCTCGCAATTTGACCTACCATGTTGACTACCATGGTACGAGAGGATGTCACATAAACCCTAGTTACTCATGCATATGGGGCTAGCCACGTATGTAATTTCAAGAAGATTCTAGAAGGTCCAAAACCCTATCACAATTGAGGGTTGAGTAAGTTAAAACCTATCCAAAGATGGTTATCAGGCTATGTTAAATACCAAGCCACTAGGAGGAGACGGGGTTCCATTATTTTGCATTGTATCTTTTTCCATGGCTGAGTAAAATGTCCAAGAGTGGTATTTTGTGAGCATAACAGAGGAGGAGAGATTATGTAGCAGGCATATAGGCCATAGTTTTTGGGGAAAATTAGGTTTGTTCATGAAACCCTGGTATCCTTCTTTCAATCTAGTTAGTGGCATTCTCTCCTCAGCCCCAGTTTGGGTGAGGCTTCCTAATCTTCCCCTTCATTTTTGGGGCCTTCCCTCTCTTGAGGCCATTGGCTCGGCTTTAGGAAAGTTCCATTTCGCAAGTCGTGAAAGTACGAGGCACAACACCTCTACATTTTTCTGCATTTGTGTTGAAATGGATTTCAGTAAAGGATTCCCAATTGAAGCTATTCTTACTGGTAAAAAATACGCTTGGCCTCATAAACTTGACTTTGAGAGAGTCTCCTTGCATTGTATATATTTCTTTGAAATAGGTCATCTTGCTTCCCATTGTCCCAAAAGGTACAAAAAGTTCAGAAAGCACCGGAAATCCATCTGGTGGGCTGGTTCTAATGATGACCATCAAGTAATTCCAAAAGCCTACAAAGAATATCCACAAAACAATGAAAAAACTCCTTCGTTATCTCAAGACCCGTGCCAGAACTCCACTAAAAATTTGGAGAAAGAGGCATCTTCCCTTCAGGATTCAAATAACAGAATTCAAATACAAAAATCCCCTCAGTCATTGTCAAGTGAGGAAGATCAGATTGATGTTGATGAGGTTTTGGATCAAGAAAATCAAGAACACTCAGATCAATAAATCTCAGGTAACATAAACAATACAAATGGTCCAACATATGCAAACGAAGTTTGGATGGTAGTCAGAAAGAAGAATAAAGTACATGAAACACCACAACCAATGGTAACAAGAAGTCAGGCCCACGGGTTAGGAAAAAAGACGAGCACTTCCCCATCAAGTTAATTTAGATGCAATGTCTCTTCACGTTTATTCTTGGAGTCCTTTTCCGAGTGTACTCAGTAAGCTTGTTCTTTGTGAAGGTGTCATTTGAGTATTTTAAAATTTCATTAGTGTTGGACACACCTACCACACTTAAAGGGGGGGTGAATGAATGTGGGGTTTTTTTCCCCAAAACTTCCCTCTTTCGCAAAATGCATTAGTTAGCATTCAACATTTTACTCATTACTCATTACTTTCATTTATAACCAGTTATATGTGAACACATATAAGAAACATATATCAACAATATATCATCAACAAGTCATCACCACAGGGAACACAAAGAACACAAGATGTATGTACAACTTTCTTTTTATTACGGACTACAATCCTTTGGGTTTCCACGTAAAACACTGGTGTACTGTGTATGTGTGTGATTGTAAGTGTGTGTGTGTGTGTGTGTGGTAATTGGTGTTGACATCAATGTTGGTATTTCCATCAATGCCAAAGGGGGATATTATTGGATCATGTTCTCATTCATGCCAATGATTTGATTGATTGATGTCATTGATTGATGTCAAGTGATTGATTGATGTCAAAAGATTGATTGATTTATGATTGATGTAATGTAATATGTATTTTCCTTGATGAGAATGCATATATGAAGATGGATCAATGAGTTTTCATTGATATCATGAAGATGGATCAATGAGTTGTCATTGATACATGATGCATAGTTGAAGTATATGATGCAGTGGTGGATTGATGTATAGATGACTCATTATTGTATTGTCGTGATTGATAAGGTGCACAAATGCATGAACTCCAAAGTGGTCCTTTTATGGTGAAATACCTCACGGAAAGATGCTTTGTGGATTGAGTTATCCTAGAAGAGTGGTTGGAGAACCCATGCTTGTATGTGGAATAATGAGATGAAGATCAATGAATTTGTTGGTGAAACTATCCTAGATGGATAGTGCTTGTCATGCCATTTCTAGTGGTATGTGGAATGTCACATAACTCCTCACGGTTTGAGAGTTATAGCTCTACAAATTTGAAGGACCCCCATGTGTTGGCTTGAAGCCCCAAATGGTCAAAAAAGTCAAAGTGCCCTAAAAGAAGAAATCATTATTTAAATGATAAATAAGTGACAAATTCAAGATGGATTATTTAAATAATAAAGAGAAGTAACAAAATCAAGAAGGAATATTTAAATGATAAAGTATTGGTGAACTTTCTATTTATGGAAAGTGGTTAACCCTAAAATAAGGAAAATAGGTTAAGTAACCTAGAAATGGGTTAAGTGACCTAGAAATGGGTTAAGTGACCTAAAGGATGAAAGTATAAATAAGATTTCTATGGACTCTTGCAAATCATCATTTTTGTTGATCAATGGAGAGATTCTTGTGGGAATATCTTTTGGAGTATTGATGGAGAGCTTCTTGTGAGAGCATTTTGGTGTGGATCTCTTGAGCATGATTGAAGATATATTCTGAGAAAGAGAGTGTGAGAAGGATCTCATTGACACATAAAATTTTCGACAAAATAAAAGATCTTGACGAAAAAAGTCTCGGAGCTTCAGAAACCCTAGCTTCTGAGGTGTACGCAAGCTGTAATGGGCCAGGGCGCGTACATACGCGGGCTGTATGAGGACAGGGCATGTACAGTGGATAAAATCATGAAGATTTTTGTTTGAGCTGATGATTGGTTGTTGAATACTGAAGCTAGTTCCAGATCTACATTCTATGAGATCGGATTTTTCACTGAGACACTGGTATGGTTACATTATTGTCTTCATGATGGATAACATTTCTTGTTGTGTTGTGAATGCTTAGGGAATTATTGGTATGTCTTAGTATGGCTATTGTGATGTGGTTCATGTTGGTTGATGGAGTGATCAGTACTCTTGTGATTCAGTTGTGATATGATTTCTATGGTATGTTGATTGATTATGCATGATTGAGTAGCATTCATATTGATTGGTTGTGGAGCATGAGTAAGCTATTGGAGAGCTTGGATGTGCTGTGACTGGTTGTGGGTCATCTTGGATAGTGAGATACATAAGAGAATGATAAATTGGTTGCAGAGGATCTGAGTTGATCTTGAACGATAAACCCTAATAGCTCAGAAGGTATACACAGGTTGTTGTATACCCTAGTCGTGTACATACGCGGGTTGTAGTGAGCTAGGGCGTGTACACACGTGGGTTGCACTACTGACAGGTCGCGTACCTATTGCAGATTGATATATATGTTGAGGATTGTTGCCTCATCTCAGCTGGTACTGAGTGTGTAAGATGAGTCTTTCATGATAGATTTGGTGTTCTTGTAGAGTTGTACTCTATTCAATTGTTGTTGAAAAACCCCAAGGATTGTAGTCTGTAATAAAAAGAAAATTGTACATACATCTTGTGTTCTTTGTGTTCCCTGTGGTGATGACTTGTTGATGATATATTGTTGATATATGTTGCTGATATGTGTTCACATCTAACTGGTTATAAATGACAGCAATGAGTAATGAGTAAAATGTTGAATGCTAACTAATGACTTTTCTGAAAGAGGGAAGTTTTGGGAAAAAGAGCCCCACACTCATTCACCCCCCTCTAAGTGTGGTAGGCCTGTCCAAAAATTAGTAGTCTGTAATAGTTTCCTACTCAATACCCCAAGCCGTCTTGAAGTTTGCAAGATTTTGTAACTCCTTAGTGGTCTCGACCATGCCTTTTATTATAAAAATTTCCAGTTTCTGTTAAAAACAAATAAAATAAAAATCAACAATTATCTATATGTGTACTAATAGAAATATAAATTGACATGTACACTGAAGTCAATGCATTAGAAATAGAAATAGAAACTGATATGTACAATGAAATCAATGCATTATAAATTGACAAATACATTGAAATCAATGCCCAAATAGAATAGAAATTGACATTGAAATAGAAATAGAAATAGAAATTGACATTGAATTAGAAATAGAAATTGAAATTGAAATTAAAATTGAATTTGAATTTGAAATTTAATAGAAATAGAAATTGACATGTACACTAAAATCAATGCATTAGAAATTGACATGAAAATTGAAATCAATGAATCTAGAAATTGACATGATCCAGATTAGATCATTATATTTTTTTTCATCTATCTTGGTCCTTTTAGAGTGGAAAAAATTGGAGGAATCAACCTACAGGGTCATTTTAATGGTAGGTCCCAGTTTGGAAAGTTGGGGTCTAGAACCTTCCGAAGCCATTTTGAGGCATTAAATGATGTTTTTTGGGGTTTCGGTACCATACCTTCCCCACACACCCTTTACAGTGTTATACCCTTTGATAAATTTCTAACGATGCAGACCATGTGTCAATCAAAACTCGTAGGCAAACATTATGCCTCTCAGAATTTGACCTACCATGTTGACCACCATGGTATGAGAGGATGTCACATCAACCCTCATTACTCATGCATATATGGCTAGCCACGTATGTAATTTCAAGAAGATTCTAGAAGGTCCAAAATCCTATCACAATTGAGGATTGAGTAAGTTAAAAATATATCCCAATATGGCTATCAACCTATGTTAAATACTAGGCCACTAGGAGGAGAAGGTGTTCCATTCTTTTTCCTTGTATTTTGTTCCATAGCTGATTAAAACATCCAAGAGTGGTATTATGTGAGAATAACAGACGAGGAGATATTTTGTAGCAAACATATAGGCCACAAGTCAAAGGAAACTTCATAGAGAGTGCCTTTTTTTTTGTACTTGCATCATTTCTATACCAAAGAAAAGAGAGAAGAACAATCTCACCTTCTAGATGGGTTTTCTCACCTTCTAGCTGAGTTTTCTCCCATATTGGGTTTCCTAGGTCATATCTTGTGTTTATTCATGGATGATGTGTATTTATTTATGTTCTCTATTTTTTTCATTTGAGCTATTTCATATGTTTCTTAAGAACAAAACTGGTAATCAAGTGTTTGCTATCTAAAGGAAAAATAACCTTAATATTAATGATATCAATTATTTTGTTGATGTATTGTGACGAAGTCCACTAGAAAATCCATGATAGTTTCCAATGTATATTTTTCATCATTCAACACTCTTACTTTATTTATGTTCAACTTATTCCTTGTGTAACTCTTGAAGTAATGGAATTTGCATCATATTTAAAAACATGTGTTTATTAATTATTAGAAAAAATTAACATATAATGCTTAAAAATAAATAAAATATTTCATTGTGCCATGATAAAAGTTTTTATTTGGATTGCAAATGATTTGTTTATTTTCATTCAATTTTCTTATTAAAAATTTAGGTGGCATCTTTATGGTGAAAAGTTTATTTCTACATGTGATATGTGATGCTCAAAGTTTGATATGTGATGCTCAAAATTTGTATAGAAAATAATTGAACAATGATATACCAACAATTATTTATATAATTATAAATTTGACTTTGGTTTTTGTGGTCATACCTAAAATCTATAATATATAGAAATTTTGAATTATATTTAATTATATTTTGAAAGACATGCATAAGAGATATATAAAATTAGCTCTATTCTTATCAATAAAATCAATTATAACTTTATATATATAT
>JZKD02S1065651.1:34265-46017 GCA_000966675.3 Picea glauca
TAGGGAAAGAGTATTATTCTGTCCTGCTTTGTTCTAGATCCAGGTGGATCTAGGGAGATCGGTTTGTGTCCGCACTTACGGATTAATCCTGAAACATGGAGGACCTAAAAGGATGACATGGCACCATGTGATCAAGAAACTTCATTCATGATATTATAGCTATGTGTGGCCCTCGCATTTGGGTTATGTGTAGCACAATGTAAAGGTTCCTTTAGTACATGGGGTGTAGGGTTAGTGTTAGGTTGAGGGATCTACAAGGTACCACTAGTAGAGGGTTTGGTGTCATTACATTTCATTGACTTATGCTCATGCATACCATGTCCCTAGTTGCAAGGTTAAAGGTGAATATCTATTGCATTCATGTGGATGTTTTGATATGATGGATCTCCAAGTTGTGAAGAAGAAGGGTGTTGGCCCTTGACCAAGTTTTGGGAGATCCTTGGTCAAGTTTGACATATTTTGGGACTTCGACGGCCTGTCAAAAGAGGAGCGCAAGATGAAGTAGAGATCAAGGGATCTCGGCTCCTTTTGGGGATTTGAGATTATGTAACGGATATGGGGATGTCGGCCCATAGGTTTACCCATGTTTAGGCCTATTTTGTAAAGTATAAATAGATGTCTAGGCAATGTAAGGGGAGGCATATATGTATATCTGTGTGATATTGGGCTAAGTGCTAAGTATGGATTGTAGATGCTTTGTGCATACTGTGTGAGATTTGCAGAGCTATGTGAAAGTAATTGTAAGAAGGCTTGGTGTTGTACCCTAACTCGAAGAAGGAGGATTTGGCGGAGTGCACATAGATCTCATGTCTTCTGTGGAGTAGCATTTTGATGCTATGTTCCTGTAAGAAGCTTGACTGAAGATGATAAAGAAGAATAGTTGGTGGACGTAGCCCCAGGGTGGGGGTGAACCACGTACATGTTGTGTTTCTATGCTCTGTGTGATGTGTTGATGTGTTTATGTCTTTATTTGCTAAGTGATTTGATATAGATAGATACATATGTTTATGCTTTGTGCTAACGATGTATATGGATGTTAGATCTGACCTATGTGAATGTGCTTAGTGCTTGAATCTGCTAGATCTAATCTACCTCTCTATGATAAGTTCTTAGATACATCAGATCTGAATGAATGATGCGATGTTATGTTTTATCTATGGAGTAGATAATGGTCAAATATTGATGAACTGTTGGTGCTAAGTGCTCTGTTAAGTGTCAATATCACAAATATGTGTCCCAGCTAAGGTTGTAGACACCTGAGTCCTGCAACTACCCCTGCATCTACCTCAGGTGAGACTTCATCTGCTTCGCAGGTGTTTCCGAAAGGGTCGGTAGTTAGGGTTTTGTTGGTGCGTTGTTGGTGCGTTGAACCCTGGGTCTGCCCCTGTGTCCCAACAAATGGTTTTGTTGTTGGGACTTGAAACTGTGATTGTTGGGAACTAAGGAAGAAGAAGCTTTGTGCAAATATCCGACTTGAAACTGTGAAAGCTTTGTGTGTAGATCTATTGCCCCAGTGTGCAGTACTCTACTCAGTTTGAGAAGCTTTGTGCTAAAGAAAAGAAGTCCGATCTGAAGAAAAGAGGTAAGATATGAATGCTTTGTACTCTGATAAAGGTAAGAATAGTGAAAAAATCTAGATCTAAGAGATTTGTGCTCTGTAGAAGTAAGATTAGTGGAAATTTTTGTTTCAATAGTATAGATCTAGGTATGTTTGGTATATTATGTCCTAGCTTAAAAACTAGGGCACTAATAGATGAAAGAAGGTTTGACTTGCGTAGATTTGATAAGAATAGTGAAAGATATGTTATACCTATACATAGAAAGAATGTTTGGACTAACAAGTGGATGTAGGATCCTAGAAATAAATGTTTGCAGATTAGCCACTATGATCCTAGCGCACAGTACAGGAAGAGCTGGGGATCATTTAAAAGAAAGATAGGATTAACCCTCTGTTATAGCTGCAGAAAACGGGGACACCTTGCTAAGGAATGCCTTGGGAGAAGACCTAGTTGTATTTGTTGCAAAGATATGGACCATGAAGTATTGGATTTCCCTATAATGATTTCTAAGCTTGAAGGAATGAACATGAGACAAGAAACCCTAAGGAAGATCCAGAAACTACGATTATGTCAGAACCCCAGAAAGAATCAGAGAAATTATTGCTACAGATAAAAGACACCCTGAATGACCTTTGACATGTCAGCTTATCAGAGATCTTCAAAGAAAAATCATGCATAGAAGCAAGAATAGGAGACTTCGACATTGATTGTGTTCTAGATGAGGAAACACAGGTGAATATCATGAGAGAAAGAACTTGGGAAGCTATAGGAAGGCCTGCTATGATTCCTTCATTAGGAGGAATAGGACTATTCAAAGGAAAGTTGATAAACCTGTGTGGAAAGCTCACCCAGATACCTATGAAAGCCAATGGGACTTGATTTCGAGATTGTTAAATTTATTGAGAACAGCGCCCCATTTACCATGTTACTAGGAAAACCTTGGATTGAAAGAGATCATGCTAGAAGGAAGGAAGAAGAAGAAGTTTTAGAGAAGAAGAAGAAAGAGTTAAAGGATTTCATGACTAGAAGGATCGCACACTTGATTGAAGAACAGAAGAATAGATCGAAGATATTTAACACCAGAGACCCAGATGTCGAAGTTGCAAGATCACTAGAAGACCCACAGAATATTGAAGTACCAATTCCAGATAAAGAGGAAGTATCACCCTTGAATCTTAGGAAAGAATCTCAACAACGTGAAGTAACTATGCCAAATGCAGATAAGAATCAAAATGGAAAAAGGAATATCGAGACGAAGCTCACTGGAAAGAAGGCCAAAAAGCTAAGTAAGAAGAGAGCTAAGATTAAAAAGTTATAGAAGGTTCCAGAGGGAACTTCGCAGAGGGAAAATTTACAAAATTGGAGCCTCGTCAGGATAACAGAATAGTGTCACATGCCACTTCGTCAGGGTGAAGTGATATAGCCGTTGGGAACAATATAATTGTTCGGCCGACCCTCCGAACGGGTAGAAAGGAATTTATGGTTCGCCACTAGACCGTTGGACCATGCTGTAATGGACAGAATAGAGTTAATGAAGGTTTCTCACCAGTTGCAAGAGATCAATTGCCAAGTTATCTATTTATCCCATCGCGCCATGCACTAAGAATACTTTTACTAACTGTGAATCTGAGCCCGCAGACTCATTGATTTTACACAATGATCATTGTGCTATTGTCCTCTATTCCATTGCAGTGTCTAATTTACTCCTCAAACCTGACATTTCCAACCCCGAGCGTGTATGTTGGACGAGTTCAATGCTGTAGAGAAATTTTTCGAAGAAGTTCTCATCAACCTCATGACTGAATGAGTAATGTCGATGTCTACAGGAGGTTGTGGCACAACAACAATTCAAAGCATATCGAGCCAGGCTCGAGGCTTTCAAAGCAGAACTACCCAGATTAGAGTGACTCAAGACGATTCACAGGTGAGTGTTGGGGGCATGTTGGCCCTTGACCAAGTTTTGGGAGATCCTTGGTCAAGTTTGACCTATTTTGGGACTTTGACAACCTATCAAAGGAGGAGCGCAAGACAAAGAAGATATCGCAAGATCTTGGCTCCTTTTTGGGATTTGGGATTATGTAACGGATATGGGGATTTTGTCCCATGGGCTTACCCATGTTTAGGCCTATTTTTTAAAGTATAAATAGATGTCTAGGAAATGTAAGGGGAGGCATATATGTATATATGTGTGATATTGGGCTAAGTACTAAGTATGGATTGTAGATTCCTTGTGCATACTGTGCGAGATTTGCAGATCTATGTGCAAGTAATTGTAAGAAGGATTGGTGATGTACCCTAACTCGAAGAAGGAGGATCTGGCGGAGTGCACGCAGATCTTGACTGAAGATAATAAAGAAGAAGAGTTGGTGGACGTAGCCCCAGGGTGAGGGTGAACCACACACATTTTGTGTCGCTATGATTTGTGCGATGTGTTGATGTGTTTATGTCTTTATTTGCTAAGTGCTTCGATATAGATAGATAGATATGTTTACGCTTTGTGCTAACGATGTATATGGATGTTAGATCTAACCTATGTGAATGTTCTTAGTGCTTGAATATGATAGATCTAATATACCTCTCTATGATAAGTACTTAGATACATCATATATGAATGAATGATGTGATGCTCTGTTTTATCTGCGGAGTAGATAATGGTCAAATATTGATGAATTGTCGGTGTTAAGTGCTCTGTTAAGTGTCAGAATAATGGATCTGTGTCCCAGCTAAGGTTGTAGACACCTGAGTCTTGCAACTACCCCTGCCTCTACCTCGGGTGAGACTTCATCTGCTTTACAGGTGTTGTCGAAAGGGTCGGTAGTTAGGGTTTTGTTGGTGCATTGTTGTAGCGTTGAACCCTAGGTCTGCCCCTGTGTCCCAACAAAGGGTTCCCCTATTGGGTAGTATTATTCCCTTGTGGGGGATTATAGGTGGGACTAACCGATAACATGTTCGTTTTTTGAAATTTGATAATTCCAATGTAGTGATGGGTGTAATTTCCATATGTACTGCAAAGTACGAAAGGAAAGATTTCCCTAAGATAATTGTTCTTTTGTTGCTTTTGATCATTGTTGGGGTTATGATGTGGATCTTGATTTCTAGAATTAGTGTTTCCCCGAGTGTTAGTAGTATGATTGGGTGGATTGCCAACTCGCCCATGAAATTGATTTTGGTTTCAGTTACCTTTCTTCTTCTTCTTCCTCTTATTTTATGAATTTGGAGGATTGGTCATGTTTTGTTGGGTAAAATCTTAGACTTGTTGGGAGGAAGAAGGCTTAAAAATATGAACATTAGATGAGTTTAAGGGGGTTGTGGTGTTGAAATCCCTAACAAAGGATGAGGGAAAGGGAAATAGGGGTTTTGAAATGGAGGGCCATCATAAGTAATGCTAGAATTGTATGATGTGGATGCATCACTATTGGGGGTTGACCATTGTGTGAGGGACCTTGCATTTGTTGAGAGGCATGAGGTCCTAATTTAGAAGTACTAGCACCAGGGTGGGAGTGTCACAACCTATCATAAGTCATGTTGGGGGTTAATGCATAAGTGATATTGTAATTCGGATATAAGGGTTATCCATATGACATGTTGGAGTGGCCAAGTGATATGTTGGGTTGGCTAGGTGTGTGACATGTTGGATTAGCCATATGGTGCACTGGGTTGGCCATATGGTGTATTGGGTTGATTGTATGAAATCACATCTATATTGTAGTGATTACATACATGCTAGTATTGTGGGCTAGGTTCATCTGACCAAATTGGTTGGTGGAATTAATAAGAGACACAATAACATTGTCGATGACATGGGATGCCCCTAACATATGTGGATCAAAATAAATATTCCCATAGAAATCATGAAAATTTGAGTATAAATTCCCTAACTAGGCACAAATGAGGTCAAAGTGTTGTTCCTTGAGGATGACTTGTTCTTCCCATTGTGGCATCATGGTGGCCACATCTTTGGAAACGATGGGGAGGAGAGATTTTAGAAACCAATCCAAGAGGAATTTTTCTTTGATATATATCTTACATAAAATATGCCATCTACACCACTCTTAGATGTGATCCATGATATGTGTTGCAGTGGTTTGGAAAAAATTGTTAAGAATTTCAACTCCAATGTTGTGACAAAATGGTAATTGAAATAAAGCAAGAAAGATTTATCTATGGACCCAAGGTGGTGTCAGTAATGGTTATCTCATCAATATACCATCTAGAATCCACCCTAGTGAAGTTTCACTAGAATAACCTAAGTCAAATAAAAAAACATCATGATGCTATTGGAGGAGCATCACAGGTGAAATGATATGACATGGTGGGAAGGATCTCATCTAGGTCAACCCTCGACCTTAGAGATGTCAAAGGGTAGTTTGATCATCATGGGTGTCCAATTGTAATCATGAAGGATAGGATCATTAATGACCTTACCCAGATCTAGGATATTTAGGCTAGCCATGTACAAAAGGTTGACTAGTCGGGTCCAACTATTGTGAATGAATGGACTGCTAATGAGCTAAATGGGGTAAAGATCATAGAAGGAAAGCTAGTAGAGGATGATATTGAAAAGGATGAGATAGATGTGTAAAAACTTAGATTTCCATTTAAATGAGATCCAAAAAACCTTGTCTGAGAGATGGAAAGAGTAGGCATTCCTCCTAACAAAGGAGGGAGACCACGAAGCCTAGGTGAACACCTAGGTGACTAGGGTTCCACTATAGTTCTATAATTTTAAATTTCTCTGAGCTACAAAGTGATAAGTAAAAGGGATCATGCTATAAATACAATTGAGTACTCAAAACAAATGTGCCTAAATAGAAATCAATGAGTAGGTGGTGCAACAATGTTTTATATTCTTGTTTCAATAAGTCACAAAATGTATGGCTTTGATGTAAGGGTTTCACATGATGTTTTGTAAAGTAAAATTATGATCCCGTGACTTTTAATCATCTTCTCTCAAACCAAAATTAGTGATGATATCTATTGGATACAACAAGTAGGATATTCCAAAAACAATTATATTGAAATACCCATGGTGCAAGTCCAAGAGGACAACTACTCTTCATCTCAAGTGCTTCTACAATCCCAAAAAGTTCACCCAATGATAAACCTAGTTTTGGAAACTAAGATAATCCTTATTGGATTTGAGGAAAAGGGATTAACAACTTTCGATGGTAAAAGGGTAACAATGCAACTTGAAAGAGTTGGGTGGCTATGTCAAAATATAGGTCTCAATCTAAGCATGAACACTCAAATGAGAGTGTGTTCCTCGCACTAGAAAAAAAATCTATTTGAAAGGATTTAAATCTCCCTAGGAAATTAAATATGTTTCATATGAAAAACAATTATGGGGAGTTATCTGGATTCCTATACCCACATTCCAAACTTAGACTAGAACTTTTGTGTGCCCTTTAGGGAGAATTTAGCCTATTTAGATGTTAAGTTTCTTTATTTTTAGAGGGCTAAGATCAGTGTCGTGAATCAATGTTGTTTGATCAAGGTGTGCGAAGGAGATAAACTCCCAAACATTTTTTATTCACCAACATTTCTTATGAGCACAAGATGAAGAGGATAATTCGATATAAGAGTCTTTAGGTATTTCATTTGTGTGCACAACTAAGTAATAGCATAAACAAAAAAATGCTAATGTAAATGTTAGAAATGAAATATGATGAAACGAAAGTGCATGAAAGGAAATTGTTGAAATTGATAAGTACTTGAAATGATTTTGTTCTTTATCCAATCAAATTCCTTAAGTCGTGAGAAATTAAATGAAATAATAAACAATAAGTTAGACTTAGACTTGTCAAAGGAGGTAATCCAGACTTCCAAAAAAAAAATTATTCACCAAGATTTTTAATGAGTTCATGGTAAATAACATACTTTGATGTGAAAGAAACTTTAGGTAAATTGTTGTATGACTAAGTATATTAGTAACAAAAATGCCAAGTGCTAAAGTGAAATGATGAAAGTGTAAGTGCAAAAATATCAAAGGAAAAATAAAAGCAGTAAGTACTAAAAATTGAGTTTTGTTTGTTACCTACAATATTCCTTGAATTTTTATGTGTCCAACACATAGAACAACAAGGTTAAGTTAATTAATAATTGCTTCAAAAAATTGAATTACCCTATTAAGCTTCAAAATAGAAGTTGCAAACTAATAAAAGGTTGATTTTATGAAGGGTTGCATGAGCTCTAGTTATCATAGAAGGGCGACCATGACATTGGCATGTTTAGTTGAGTTGAGGACTACACGAATGTGTGCTTAGTCTATATACCTAGTGTGTGAAAAGAAGGGTGGGTTCTCCTATAACACACTCGACCCCTAAATACCCTTTCTAGGGATGGGGCATAAAAATTTTGTTTTTCCTAACTATCTCAAATTCTAATTTCGAGCTCTCCATTGGCTACTTCTTGCCACGAGCTTTCTAACGGTTGCCACCACACACAAATATGAGCTCTAGTCTATAATTTATCACCTCTTGAAGTTATCCAGGCGTTATTAGTTTGGGTCTTCGGCGTTCGACGTTGAACGCCCCTTTTCTTACTCCCCGAAGTCCCAAAACATCTCCACATGGCCTTGGCTATTCGGAAATCAATGTTCAGCTTTTTTCATTGAATGTCCCTTTTTCGACATTCGGCGTTCAACAATCGATGATCGATGTCCTACGTTTTCAGTATTTCGGCAGTCGGCGATCATCGTTGAAATTTCGGCGTTTGGCGATCTTTGATAGACGTTGAACAATATTTTACCATACTATGCCCAAATATTCCGAACTCTTGAAGTTTTCCAGACTCCCGGAGTCCTGGACACGTCACCAACCACATTGGCCAGACGAGCACGAACCAGAAGATGACACGAGGCGAGGGCCAGGGGTGACACATGCCCTCATTAGGGGTGACACATGTTATGCTCTAATAGGCATAAGGGGTCTGTAAATCGGCCATATCTGGGTGACACGTGGCACCTTAGTTGCGGGTCCACGTCACCCGATATGACATCAATGAGCCACGTCAACTCAGGTTGACATCCTTCCAAACCCTCCGATCTCACGGTCAAGATGCATCCATGTAGACCTTGGGATCTACGGCCTCCGTCGCTTCGCAACTTTGGCGTTCGAGGGTTTCACGATGTAGTCCTCTCCTTACTCCCAGAGTAGGTCAAAATTAACCATGGGGTAGATCCAACGGTCACGAGTGGTCCTGAAGCTCCCTCAAATCAACGACTCTTGTTAATTCCTGACTTCAGAGCTTATCGACACTCCACACCTCAATTCCCCTGGAGTTCCAAGTCTTCGAACTAAAGGATCTGGCGCCATGCGTCCCCTATCTGTCAACGTCTAATATTTACTCCGTCATTCGCGACTTCGGGAGTCTTCACACTTTGAAGACTCTTGGCCAAGTTCCTTCAAAGTTTCAAATCTCTGGACTACGAGATCTCTTGCCATGTGGACCAAACGGTCAATTGTCAGAGATGATGTGTGGTAAGGAAAAGAGGACACATGGCCCCTTCAGTGGGTGACACATGTCATAACTTAATAGACCTATAGGGTCTATGAAACACCCGAATCCAAGTGACAGGTGGCATGTTGATCATGGGTCCACATCACCCTGGATGATTTCATTGGGTCACATCACTCCATACTGATAGCCTTCTAACATCCCTCAAATATCACCATTGATATTCGGCCATGTAGATCCAGATATCTACGGCTCTCCTTACTTCAGGAATTCAGCATTCAGGATTTTTTCTATGCAACCTCCTCATGACTCCTAGAGTTGGTTAGCATTGGGTTGACCATAGTTTAAATTTGACGTTCAGTTTCTATCCACATAGACCCACAGATCTATGATTTTCATGGATTTGGGACTTCGTTCTTCGGCCCTTCAGGAGTTCCTCTTCTTGTTAACACAACAACTCAAAATTGTCGAAGTGGCACTCTCTGAATCGTGGGATATGGCGACACGTATACCTTTCGATCGAAGGTCTTGATTCACTTCAGACTTCGGGACTTCAGAGGAACTGTCTCCCTTATGATGAATACACAATTTCTCTGAACTCGTAAAGACTGAAGGGGTTGAGGAGTTAACACCTACGCTCCTTCTCCAAATCCAACGGTCGTGATAGACCTTGGATCCTCCATAACGAATCTCATCCACTCGTCTTCCAAACAAAAGGATCTTCCTTTTCAAGACTTAAATCTCGTTATCCTTATTGAGCCTCATCAATTCTGAAAGAATTAGGCATTGGCATGCGCTTTGCACTCTTTCACCTAAGCTTAACACACTCCTTCTCCCAGGAGACTCAAAACATTTGGGAGTGTTGACATTCATACGGGGAGCTATACCTAAGGTCAATGAAATCAAAGTTCATCTGCTTAAACTTGAGCCACTATAAGGCTCGAGAATTTATGTGCACAAACTATATATTTCCTTACTTTCTTAAATACACGATCAGGAAAATATAAAGGGACACAATCTAATCATCAAGCAAACATGCACATACCTGAAACATTCATAGGATTCCAACTTTAATTTATAGTTGTAGTTCAAATATACAGGGTATGAGAATACTTATCTATTTCAGATTGTAGCCAATGAACTGACTGTGTCTGTGCGCCTTTCCACCCAACCATAGGATCGGAGGAATTCACTCTTAGCACTCTGGCCACCCTCATGCCAAGCCATGATATCACTAGGGAACTTTCATAGTTTCTCAAGGATTCTTTCTCAGTCACGGTCTCTGCAAGTTTTATCAGATGCCTCCTTAGCATCAAGCTCGCAGTCTCCTGCTCAGTTCATGCTCTTCTGTAATTTCTCAGAGATATTTTCTCTTGTTCTCTCCAGTAACCATAAAAGCTTAAAATATTTTGGTTCCTCTCCTCAGCTGGAGAGCCTCACGCCCTCTCTCTTCCCGTGTGTCTTCTCTCATCTGCTTCTCTTATATTCCCCTCGCCTTTCTAATCCTCAGGATGGTTATGGACCTGTCATATTCCTTCTATCAAAAGGAAACTCAGGTCAGTCTGGGTCTGCAGGACTCTATGGTACTTCGGGCTAACAACCTCTTGTCTCCTTAGCTAGACCATACTTCCATTCATGGGGGTGGTTGATTATTCAACCACCAGTCCTTTTCTTATAAATTGATTTCTCCTTGGGGGTCAGGATGAGGCATATCATTTTAGCAAGGAGAAATTTGGGTCATTTGACATAATGAACCCTCTCCATAATTTTCACATTTCTTTCCTCTAATGATATCATGGCCAGTACTTCAAGGCTTCACCCCCACACTCAGTTATTGGAAATTAAAATAATAATACATTTACATTGTTCCCATGCCATATCATGGTGATCATAATTAATGATTAATTACAAGCTAGGGGAAATAGGGGTATTACAATCACCTCTCCCTTAAAAAGGAACACCTTCCTCGGTGTTATTTCTCAATAACATTGGTCATACCTTTCTCATTCAGTTGCTTCATAAGTATTGACCCTATTTCTTGGTCAAGTCCTTTTCAGACTCTTGGCCTTCGTCACCTCTCTCCAATAATCTTGGACAACAAGCATATTAATCACATCTTTCATGCGTAAACATTTTACTATTGCATAAAATTCAACAAAATTTCATAACTTAGCACAATACTCATCTGTGCAATTCGTGGATTCGTATCCACGTGATTGTCTTATTTTTATTGGGTCACTGTTTTTCTTGGAGATACCCATTGTGTGCATGATCCCAATCAATAGTTTATAAGAATTATCAAATTCTCCTCTTCCTTGCGGTCACTCACCTTCCAGGACCAAGATCAGGCATCCCCTTCTCTGCTATGCAATTCCTCGGATGATTCATCTTGCCTTGCCAAGAATTTCTTGTACAAGAATAATTTCAGAGACTTCATTGAGCCTTACAATCAAGGCATCCATCAGACTTTCTCTTTTGAGGTGTCCATCCGACTTGTGTTGCCACAACACAACATATTCTAGGTAATCATGGATTACCAGGGGGTTCTCAAGTCTCAACAGTAGCATATTTCATGCTTTACGGCTTGACATCCTTCATCTGTCCTCCCTAGATAGATATTTTTCATCTCACCTGTATCACAGGTATACAAAATTATGAGAAATTATCATCAATTTCAAATTCAGAATTTTCTTGAAAATTTGTTACCCACGGGTTTCCACATTCCCCATTTATTTTCA
>JZKD02S1065651.1:84447-101728 GCA_000966675.3 Picea glauca
CAGTGTGCAGAAACTGCTCTCTGCAATTCTGAGAAGTGTGTATAATGAGAGACTAGCACCCTGTATTTATAGTGATTCTGGAAGACTTACTGGGGCCGACTTCTCCTTTTGGGTACTAATTAATTCATATTAAGTATTTATTTTCAGTCGACATCTTGTATATTAACACTAATAACATAAATTCCAAGTGCTAAAGTGAAAGGATGAAAGTGTAAGTGCAAAAAGATTAAAGGAACGATAAAAGTGGTAAGTACTAGAAAATTGAGTTTTGTTTGTTACCTACAATGCTCCTTGGATTTTTATGTGCCTAACACATAGAACAACAAGGTTACGTTAATCAATAATGTTTGAAATTTTTGAGTTACCCTATTAACCTTCAAAATAATAGTCACAAGATACTAAAATTTTGATTTTACAAAGGCTCAAATAGGCTTTAGTTATGATAGTTGCATGACTATGACAATGGTGTGTTTAGTATAAATGAGGATTATGCATTCGTGAGCTTAGTTTGTGTACCTAATGCATGAAAAATACATGTGGGTTATACAAGGGTAACTTGTGTGAAATGGTGTGAATCTTGAAGGAATATTCAAACAAATTACATGGAAAGGAGGTGAATAGGTGCACCAAAAGTTGGGATTTCAAAACTATGAAATGAAAAAAATAACACATTTTCAAGAGACAGATTAAGTCTGTAGATAAATAGAAATAAAAAACCAAGAAAAAACACAATCGAGAGTGAGAAACATTAATCAAACTTCCCAATGGAATTGTGAATCCGGATTGGGGGTTTTGTCTTAAATGGGTACAAAAACAACCTATTAACTACTTTTGAACATTAAATTTAGAAAATATGCAAGAGTGGACGTCAAAACAAGTGCCAATTTTGCCTTGTAAGCATTAATTAGCACATTAAACCTTAAATTCAATGACAAACTAACAATCGACAAGAAAATTACGAGGAATAACAAATTGTCATATTAAATCCCAATGGTAGGCCAGAAAGTTATAATGAATCACATAGGAAGAATAGTTTGCAATAGGTGGTCCCCAAATCTCTTTGTGGGAGGGTCATTTGACCTTCTTAACCACTCAACCTCTATATGTGAAGATGCAGGAAACAGAATATTCTACTGATGGTTTCTATAAAAGGTAATCACTCAAACAAGATGGAAAACTAGCAGTGAATGGGGGGAATAGGGATTGGCGGTCATTGAATTCTCTTTATGTGGGATTCAACAACATAGTTCTGCAAAATGGTAGATTGTTCATGTTAAATTGCATGGACAAGCACATCTATCTATAGGTTGTTGGAGGTCCTATGTCCATCACAAGTAGGAATAAGTTCCAATTAAAGGTAAGGGGGGAGCCATGTGATGATTAGAATCCATAGGATGGAAAATTTATGTTGATTAGTAGTGTCGTAAATTTCTACAAGTAGCACACCACGGCCTAGCCATTTGGTCTTTATTACAAGGCATTTAAGCACTACAAGAATCAAGCTTTTTAATTTTTACAGGGTCATGTAGTGTTTAAGGTTTTTTCCATTCAAGTTGTGCGAGTATTAGGGTATGTCTTTCATGATTCATGGGAATGGTATTTCAACATTGGACCTTGATAAATAGCCCATAAGTGACCTATAGAACCTACCATTGACTATGTTTTATGACTTATATGTTGACTTGTGGTATTTCCAACTATCCTCACCCAAATGTCACTTAGGAGAAAAATTGGGGTGATAACAAAAGGAAACTAATTAATACACCCATTTTTTCCCTTTAGGTTTTTGGCTTACATCTTCATGTGATTGGTATTTTTATTGTTTCCATTTGATTCTATTGGGTTGTTTACGCATTCTAGTTTTCACTTACAATGTAACTTTCCATTCTTCCACTATAACATAGCTTCACTCATTGATTTGACTATAATGCATTAATAAATCCTAAATTAAAATGGATCTATACTAGTATGTAACACATCATTGAAAGGATTTGACTATATTGTCCCATGTCCTTACCTGGACAACACATAGCATTAATAGATCCTAAATTAAAATGGATCTATACTAGTATGTAACACATCATTGAAAGAATGTGTCCCTCTTACAATATAAGTTTATTGAACTTATAATTCTTGTAACTTAAATTTATGGAGACATGCATTTTATAATTATGAGAATGTAGTCATATTAAATGTAGTATACCTAGGGAGGTAATATGGGGTACCTAGGGAGGTACCCAATGGGAATGTGGTTATGTATTATACCTCCCTAGGTATACTACATTAAACTAGTGCAAAATTTAAAAAAAACACATAATCATGATTTTAATAAGCTTGCATTTAATTAAACATCACAAAGCAATAATAATTAGTCAATATAATGCCTCTAAGTTGTGAAATTTAGTCGATCTAACAATGTGAAGACATGTCTAACTTGCAAGGTTGCAAAAAAACATGCCATGATCACCATTTAAAATTGTTAAGCACACCAATCTTACAACCTTAATTTAGATTTTGTTAATCGATTTTTATTTTTTTTTGGAAAAATATCTATAATTTTATTTTTCAAATTACAATACATTAGATGCTTGAAGCATTAAAAAAATCTCTTACATCTTGTGACATTTCTACATATCTCATTTTCTTTTTCACCGTGCTCTATATACTATAGCCAAAAAATATCAAAGGTTTTATTTCATCAACTCAAAATAAGTTTTATGTCATCAACTAAAAAAAACATAAATAAAGTATATACTCTTCTCCTCCTATTCTCTGTCAACATATGTACCCAGATTTATACATGAAATTGAAAAGAAATTAGAACATATTTAAAGCCAAGGCTCGTGAGCATATTCAAAAAATGTCCCCTCCTGATGTTCTAAGACCAACCAAGTTCCACAATCCAATCTTGTTCCAACTTTTGAAAGTCTATGTATTATCCTATTATTGTCCATGTAGATGTGTGAAAAGGACATGTGTGAGAAAATTGATAGAAGTGATTGTACATAATTATATAGAGGTTGTAATGTAAAATTCCTCAATGCCATTTCCTTTCTCATCCATTAAATTATTGGAAGGGAGTTCCAAAAGATTTGAATGTATGAGACTCTAGCCTTAGAACCAGTTTTAGAGACATCAACTCATAGTAATTATTTGTTTCATGACTGATTGTATATTTGAATGAAATTTTATGGGTTAAAGATATATAAAAAAATCCTCTTGTTCCACCCTTGGGTGGGACTTTCTATGAGGCTCCATCAAAGTAAGCTTGGGGAATGTCCTTATTCAATTTCATCTTCTTTGGAGTTATGTGTAATTTATTTATCTTGAAATTTTGGGTATGCATTTAAATTTTTTAGTGCTCGAACAACACATTTTAAAGGTAATGTCTCTTTGTTTTTAAATAACTTCAAATTTATGGAAAACTAAACTCCCCAAGCAATGTTTAAGGGAAGATCTCTAATATGTTTCGTGTCCTTGTTGTCACACCAAATCCCAAAATCCTCTTCAATGTTATCTCCTACCCAAACATTTTGATACCCTATCATACTTTCCACTTCTTTCTAGACTTCCTTTGTGTAAGGGTGGGTCATGATGATATTTGCATTTGTTTATTTTGCTTGTTGGCATAGACTGCGCCATCTAGGTTCAACAAAAGTTTTTTTTTTGTAGTATATCCCATATAGGCGACCTATTGTTTAAGATCAACCACATGAAAAAAATTATCTTTTAATGGGATCTTTAGTTTCCATTAGACTTTCCACCACCATACATGTTGATCAATAAAATTAACTTCCTAGATAACTTGAAATTTTTTAAGTTCCTGAAAAAAAAATTCCCCATCAGTCATAATTTCTTGCAGAAGAATGATAGAGGTATTTGTTGCCTCTACCAATATTTTTGGGGCCAGGTTTTTTGATAGGTTGGCTATCCCTTGACAATTTAGGGTCAAGAAGATGATTTTAAACCCTCTTTGGGGGAATTTTGACGAATACCGAAAATTGGGTTCTTCAGATTGAATTTTCCTTGAGTTCGATCCTTGGACCTGTGGGTTATCTAGCCCACACGTGGACTAAAATGTATCCATGTAAAAATTAAACTCAATAATCCCCTTTTCGTATATGTACCCTGGTTTAACTCAGAGTCCCTTTCTCGTTTCAACAACCATGAATTTCATAGGAACTTTATCATCCTTGATCCACTGTCGTTCCCCAACCATCATAGGGATGGAACCATTCACAATTCTCGCATACGGGTCTCGTTTCAACCCTTAAGCACCAAGCGCTTTACCATGTCGCTCCCTAGTGCCACACAATAGATCTATAACCACGAGCTTCAACACCTTAAGCACTAACCACTTTCTCTAGTTCACCCCTCAGAACCGGTAGCTAGAACCCAGGGCTTATAGATTATGGATCGACATCCTTTACCAATGATCACATATACACATAACTAAAAACTTGCGAAATTCCCGAGCCGATACATCAAAACTTTGTGATGGAACCATGCGATTGGTTGTGTCGATTTATCGTCATATCGATGGATAGGAACCCCATACAACTCCTCCCTAGGGCTGATAGTCTGGAACTCATCAGTGGAACCCTGATACCGATGATGTCGGGAGGTTGCTACCTAGGGTACCATATGACACTTAGTTTGATAGTGCATCGGGGGGGAAGATCAGTACACCTAGATTGAAAGATCGAGGTGTTGAGTACTAGTTTTTCACTTTTTTATTGGCTTAACAACGTATTGGGGCCAGTAGACCGATACACCCTGTCCTTGGTCATGGATTGTGAGTCATCGATCCCTTATACAACGAACGGCTCGATTTCTTCCTCCACGATATCACTTGTCGATGGATCATCATTGATCCCTTCATTGATCAACGGTCAATCTTCCTCCTCACTGGAATGTGATTCTCCTCTCCATTTTGACCTGCAATTCTCAGATCTCACTCATGGCCTCTCTCCTCCATGCTCACACACATTAAAACTTATGAATTTGATAATATTTCACACACAAGGTTAAACAAATAAAACCAAAACTCAAATATACACAAATTTCATTCAAGTTGAGTTTGGCAATTACATGATATGGCCTCTTTGAGCCAAGATGCCCTCTCAACCTGGTTTTACATTGTGTCTGGCCCCCAATTACGCCCGAAGGCTTACATATTCAAACGAAAAAAATAAAAAGGATCAGATCATTTCAAATCCGATCTGCCCTCAACAAATTGTCCAAAACAACAATTTCACAATAACAATCAACAACCCTATCACATATTTCTAGGAAATCACGTCCTCTCATAGCTTCTCATCCACGTCCTTTACTTCTCAAAGGTTTGAGATTTTGAATTTGACTTGGGGGGGTTTGCTCCTACATCAGACTCCTAGGGTAGAAATTTTTTTCATGATCTCCTAATCATGTGTCTTCATTGTTGCATCATCTTCACTCTAGTCTGCCTACATCATTTCACCATGCGTTGAGCTTCTCCTCATGCTCAACAATGAGTTGCAAAAAATCTTATGCAATAACAAGTCTATTTCACCCTGCTACACAATACCTCACTAAGATTCTCTCATGAGCTCAATCTTTTGGTATTCTCCTAGTTCTCTCCTCTGGAACCTTTTGAGCACTCCTTGCTCTAGACTGCTGCAAATATCCTCACTCTCACGTAGAGAAATATTTCCCTGATATTTGATAACACTTGATGAAATCAAGTGCCACGCTCTGATACCAATTAACAAAGACTGAAAATGGGGTCCCTCAGATCGAATTTTCCTTGAGTTCAATCCTCATAACTATGGGTTATCTTGCCCACACATGGACTGAAATGTGTCCATGCAACAATTAAACTCAACAATCCCCTTCTCATATATGTACCCTGGTTTAACTTGGAGTCCCTTTCTCATTTCAATAGCCATGAAGTTCATAGGTACTTCATCATGCTCGATCCATTGTCATTCCCCAACCATCATACGAGTCTCATTTCAACCCCTAAGCGTCAAGCTCTTTACTGTCTCGCTCCCTAGTGCCACATGACCAACACTATAACCACATGCTTCAATACCTTAAGCGCCAAGTGATTTCTCTATTTCACACCTCATAACCAGTAGCTAGAACTTAGGGCTTGCGGATTACTGAATCGACATCCTTTATCAGCGATCACATATACACATAACTCAAAACTTGTGAAAGTCTTGATCCGATACATCAAAACTCTATGACAGAACCATAGATCAATTATGTCAACTTGTCGACATGCCAAATACCATTGTTTACCACATTTAATTTCCGAGGATGCTTATTTTTTAACCAATGACAAAATATTTCCTTCCCTTGTGAGGGGATTTTTGGCCATTTTCTATTAAAAAACCCAAACCCACTGCCACCTTCCCAGGAAAATCAAGAGTTACTTTACTCCTTGATCTGAGATTGTATTTCAAATTTTCCTTGGAAGACGTGTCTCTGTGAAGCTCGATACTTTCTATATCTAGACTCAAATTTACAAAGGAACCAAGTTGAGAGGTTCCATGTAACGGGCCCTCTTCTATCATATGAATAGGAATTAAAGGATGAGAGTTAGGAGTTTTAATTCCAAATATGTTGGGTAGAAAGTCAATCAAGGATTTTGGTCCTTTGATTTCAACATCTAAACTGTAGGTCCCAAAAATCCTTTGTTTAGAAGAATTTATTTTATTTGATGAAGGGGACTTTAAGGGCTTACCCAAAAGTGTTGAATAGTCCTTTTTGTCACATAGATATTCCATCATCTAATCTTTGGGATGGCTTGTGTCCGAGGATTAGAAAGAAGCTACCCTAGGGAGCTCCTGTAAACATTCAATAGCCCCATTAACCTATGAAAACTCCATCGATTTTGAGTTTGGATTCATTCCCTTTCATTCATCCTCCAAATCACCTGATTTCTTCTTCTAAACCCATAATTGTCTAGAGATTATATCGGTGCATTTAGCTATTAGATTCCCATAACTATGGCATTGGCCACATCTAAAGGGGATACCTTTGTGGTCTAGGTTCAAGTGAAAATAATCCAAACCTCTCCAAATTTACAGTCTTTGCCAACCCCTTGCTAATATCTAGGCCAACCAAAATACATGCTATACCCAGATAACTTGAGTCTCTATGTGACAAATCAATCTCATAAAAAATGTTGAGTGTGTTCCCAATTCATTCAAATACTTTTTATGAACATAGGACCAAAGGGAACCCCATAAGCCTCACCCAGACTAGGATGATATCCAAATGTGTTGACCTTACATCAAAATCTATATGCCACTTTTGGATGAAGAGTGGTTGTGCTCCCCACTTCCACCTTTTGTGTAGAATATTTTCAACCTCGCCCATAGTTCGAAAGATCCATACATCCATCTCCTTACCAAAATTAAAGCTCAAGGGGTGTAAACAACTATGGTCTCAAACTTCATTTTCATTCATACCTTTAGGGTTTTGAGGCTCATTTTCCTGCCTAGAAAATGACCTACAAGGGCTAGGGTTACCATCTCTAATATCTCAATAGGTTGTCTTCTCTCCCAGAAAAGGTTGACTAAAGCTTGCATTTTTTTAACGCAACAACGACATTTATGTTTCCTCCCACCCTTCAAGTTATGCAACCCTAAATTCTTTAGAGTTGGGATTGGGTCACCACTCGTATGTTGGTATTCCAACATATTACCAATGAAACCAAACTCTAAATACCTATAAATTTTCTTTGTTTTGAACAATAACAAGGGATTTCAAGATCTATGTCAGTGTTATCTAGAGTAAAAGAAATGAGAGAGCTAACATTCAATCGACTTAATTCCCTATACTCGTTGGTCATGTGGTTTAACACCCATGGATCTTTTAGATCTGACCCATCAAAATTGTCCACAGAAATATCATTCTGGCATTTAAGGATTTCAGGAGATACACCACCCATTGTTGTCACCCCCTTATTTTTTAGATCACCTTCCCCTGTACGGTGATCTAATAGAACTTGTGCCATTTCTCTTATGATGGCTACAGTCTCTAAGTTCTTGCAGTATTAACCCCAAGGGGGGAGTCCTCTATGGATCCAACGTGTCTTCAAGTGTGTATATTATTGAGCTAGACCATATTCGTTGGCCCTCTAATTGATCCTCCATGTAATCTAGCACCTCTTCCTCTAGGATTGGCATTTCCTCTAGGATTGGCATAGTTGCAACCCTTCTTACCTCTTATCACCCTTGGCGCCATCATAGATACAACATGTAGAAACGCTATGGACACGTTACAGAAACCATAATCCCCAGTCTCCTTCATTTTCCCTTATGCCTTCTTGAACATGTTTTGCATGTTCAACGACAACACAAGCAATAACTGAATTTCGATTTAATATTCTTCTTGATGATGAGAATCTTCCGTCGTGGTTCGCTGCATTCAACAACCACTAAATCACTATTGATGTGCCAAACTAAAATAGCGTGAGTTAATGCCAATCATGTTTATCAATTTTATAATATGTACTCCTCATCTTTTGACCAACTTGAGCTTATCCCTATTATATAATTTTCAAAAATTTTAGGATTGTACTCCTCAACTTTTGACCAATGTGAGCTTATGCCTATTATATAATTTTCAAAATATAATTCTTTTAGGTCGTGAATTGCTAGTGTTTTAATTTAAACAATGTAATGTACGCCTTTTAATTTTCACTCCATCATTATAAGTGTGGGAGCCACTAAAAAGTAATTTGTCTGAGTTGTCTCCATCACGAATGTCAAATTTGATCCTTTGAACCCGTTTTTATTCAATGGATGTGGACGTAACACAGTATTCGTCATATTAATGATACTTTTTATTATTTTTCTTGGCAATGTATGAGACCTTCTATTGACCACCCGTGATCAGTATGTGCTTTTTCGTTTTCTTCTTTAATTTTCCTTCCATATTCAAAATGTGGACGAAGACGGAAACCGTAATAATCCCAGTCAAACCATCTGGGTCAATCGTCAATCATTTAACGGCTTCATAAGAGAATAAAGTTGCGATTTTTTTCTTTAATATATATATATATATATATATATATATTAATGTTATACGCACCGACTCCATGTTTAAAATATACCACCTGGCCACCCACGTTCAATTATTTGAACTATACTTTTCTTAAAGAATAATATAATGTTATATAATAAGTGTTCATGCCATGGGAAAAATAATGAAATAAGAGACGAATTAAAAAAAAACAAATGTCAATGAGGTTGGAGAATGCGTATCAAATATAATAAAATAAATGTAACCATTACAATTTAGCTAGCAATGTTAATAAATGCAAAAGAAATTTTTGGATTAAAATTGTGTTAAAGTAAATGTTATATTGTTAATGGTTTATCATAATGTTAATCATTCGGATAAGAGGAGGAAAAAAAATTATCACAATTTAATTAGTAATATTGAGAATAAATATAGGGGAGGTAATTGCGGGAGGGGTATTGTACAGTCTTAGAGGACAAAGAATGCTATGTTACTCTTGGAATCTGGGTGTAACCACCAACAACTTGGCAGAGGCTTATGCCCTATATCAAGGAGCTCTCCTAGTTCAGGATCATCAACTCAACCACATAATTGTAATAGGGGACTCCAAGAATATAATCCGGCATTTTATTAAAAGAACAAACCCAAAGAATACAAAGTTGAAAAGAATCGTTGAAAGGACCAGAGCTATCCTATCCACCATTCTCTCCTCATTCTACCACGTCCTACGCACAAACAATGGGATAGTTGATGAGCAGGCAAATCTAGTAATTGGAATGGGTCCTGGTCACATGGAAGTTATGGGAAGGCCCTTTTTCTTTGCCCCCCTTAATGCCTCAACCTTGTTCTGAAAGCGCTCCACCTAGTGCCACCTCCCACGCAGTGTTTCATCTGAAAGGTTTAAGTGGTAAGTTGAGCGTCATGCTCGGGGGAATAATGTACCTACGCATCCTCTAGCCTGTGGGAGTCTGTACGTCGCAGGACGGAAATATGGATTTCTCGATATGTAAGGAGCTCCTCCTCTGTGGGAACCTGTCACACCAATCAATCCACGCCTGCCCTGCAGCCAACAATATCACCTCTACCTTAATTCCGCTTGAGGTGAAGAACTATGAAAGGATTTCAGCCATGCTTCACAGTAAGCGGATGTTGGCAATACCTGTCACATCAACGCTTGAACATCACTCCATTTCTGAGTTTGCACGACATTCTCCCCTCCAAATTATAGCCATAAGAGGTAAACTGGATGGTCAACGCCCGATTCAGTGTCTCAGCCAGCCACAACGGAACCCATTAGCGTGGATTTTCAATTGGGAAGAGCAGTTAAAGAGTAGAGGTGATCCAAAAAGGATCCAGAGAAGGCTAAGAACAACTCAGAATTCACAAAGGCAACTCATGAAGCTCAGAATGGTTTCAACAGACAGAGAAAGAGCACAAATTCAAAGTTCCCAAAACTCAGTCAAAATGGCATGATCGCGAAGAGCGTGTCACAAGATTTCTAACGAAGCAAACAGATCGTCAAACAGAGTTATAGATTGAAAGATATTCGTGGTCAAACTTTGGTCAACCTAGCCCAGTTAGCAGGGGATGAGTCAACATTCGTACTATTGACGTCAACATTCGTACAACACATGTGGCAGGAGCAGGAACATGACATGTGGCATGCTGACATCAGCATGGTGACAAGGCAACACCAGAGGTTGCCATGTGTCACCCAGTTTTGGTGTTTTAGGTCGATCCGTGCACTAATCGGATCATGCCACATGGCAGTCCGTACAGTCTATACACTGACGTGGCATGCTGGTGTGGCGTGTTGACTTCGCATGTGGAAATTTGGACTAGTGAGGGGTCACCACGTGGCCCAATCAGAGGCTTCCATGTGGCAGGCGACAAATGCCCAAGGACACCCCATGAGCAAAAATTTGGAAAAAATTGGTTTGGCGGGTCCACCAAATCTGGCAGACCAAGCCAAACCTAGCCACAGTTAAAATCGTTGGATATGGTTCTAGTGACACCACTAAAAATGGTGAAATGAACATGTTATATATATATATATATATATATACACAATGTAACAATACAAAGCCAAAAGGGGAGGCCGTGGGGTTTGACCCTGGGACCTCCTCCCACACTTTCGCCTTAATGAGTCCTCCCTAACAAACAAGTCGCGGGTATTACATTGTAACCAACACCCCAAACATTTATTAAAAAGTTGCATCCTCCCAGCCATAGGGGGAAGGCGCGTACCGTACGACCATTTGGGCACAGAAAATGATGCAAGTATAGTCATTAATGCAGGTTCCAGAGAGCACAAAAATCGAGATGAATTTCTTCTTAGGCCTAGGAGTGCCAGAGTCAGATCGAGGCGTGGAGACAGTCATTTTTGGGTAATTCGACACCACAAATTCAGTAGTGTTGTCTGTTTTCTGATCTGGGCATTATTTTTGCAGCTTGATTTCAGAATGAGGTATACTTATGTATTTTGCCAAATTCTTTTACTGAGTTAATGAAAGAGCCTACCCTTTTGAGAGCAGGACCCAGAGACGTAATCCACCAGGGACAAACTCCATTATCAAGTTTTTGTGTTCAAAACTGATGCTTATGTCTCTTCATTTTGAGCTTTTCCTTCTTTAATGGTGCACTTTAATTTATGCCCGTTTAATGCAATTCTTTATAAGTCACTCGATGAAAAAATCCCAAATCATGTTGGTATCAAAGCAGATGTCTTTGACTTGAAATGTTGAGTGTGAATGCTTACTAGGTCCAAGCATAAGCAGGGTGAAGGAACTCTTAAGACTTTCAATCCCGAAGTTGGTCGTGCATCCCAAAGGAAGAAAATGGCAGAAGAGGACAAGCGTGATGAACAGGAGAAAAACTTTCACATGGTCTTTTATCGCATGTCAGAAATGGTCGAACGAATGTATGGAGATTACAAGAAGAGGATGAAGAAGAAAGGGAAGAAAAAGGAATCACACGTAGATGATGATGCTTCGGTAAACCAAGGGACTGGAGGAGATCCTCCTGAGCCTCTGTCTTCACCTTTGAGTTCTAGTTCTTCTTCCTCTGAGCATTCTCATCATTCTCATCATTCTAGCCATAAAGCCTCTTTTAAGAAACKGTTATTAAAGATTGATGTAAAATTTTCTTTACCTATGTTTAATGGAGATGCTAACCCAGAAAAGCTAGATAATTGGATCTGACAGGTTGAAGTGTATTGTTGTGTACAACATATTGATGAAGAAGAACTTAAAGTGAAATTGGCTTCTCTTCGGTTGGAAGRCATCGCTCTTTTATGGTGGGAGAGAAAGCTTCGAGACAGAAGTAAGTGTGGTAATATTCTTTCCTCATGGTCAAAATTTAAATCAGCGATAAGRAAGMAATTTTATCCATTAGGGTATTTACATAAAGCAATGATGGAATGGCAAACTTTAAGACAAAGTAAAGRTCAAACTGTACAAAGTTTCACAAAAGAATTTAGGAAGAAATCTCTTGCATTGAACATTCCTTTGGAATCTTATGAAACTTTAATGAAGTATATTGGCGCACGTCATAGTTATATTYGTCATGCTTTGACAAAGTTTGTGTGCAAGCTACTCACCTTGAGAATAGGGGGAAACATGTTCAAGAATATCCCATGAAGAAACCTTCCAATCTCCCACATAAAACTTTTAAGAAGTTTAAAAGGAAGGACAAGAAGACCGCCACAATGACAAGAGGAGGAAAGTCATCTTGCACTCATTGCAAGAAAAGAGGTCACGATGAAGAACATTGTTGGAAATTGCATCCAAAAAAGAAACTGAAACAGTTTGGTGGAAAGGGGAAGACAAAAACCGTAGCTACAATGCAACAAGATCTTGGTTCTGATTCAAGAGATGAAGGAAAGATCACAGCGGTTGGAGTACAAGGTAAAGATTCCCTTCATGCTAGTTCAATTTCCAATAATGAATCTCATGTTGATGAACGAAAGAGGAATGAATTATTTCACATAAGAGTTGTATCTAAACACACTAAGATAGATACATTATTTGATACAGGTTCCCAAGTAAACTTAATATCTAAAGCACTTGTCAAGAAGATGGGTCTTGAAACGAAACCACATTCGAAGCCTTATCCTCTTGGTTGGGTATGTGATAAAGAAAAACTTAATGTCACCAAACAATGTAGGGTTAGATTTGCTATTGCTTCAAAATTGATTGATGAAGTGAATTTGGATGTTGTACCACTTGATATATGTGGCATAGTGTTGGGAAGTCCTTATCTTTATGATAGAAAAGCAGAGAACAAATACCACGTTACTAAAGGGGGAGTGGAATATATTGTTAGAGCTCACAACATGAGAGTAAATACAACACTTGTTAGTGCAGGGAAAATGAAGAGACTCATAAACACTAATAAGAGATGTGTACTCATGGTCGTAAGAGAAAAAGATGTTGGGACATCCGACGCTTTCCAAGGGTGTGATCCATCTCATAAAAAGGAATTAATTGATATTGTTTCTAAGTATGATGATATTTTTCAGGAACCAAATGGATTACCTCCTAAGAGGGAAATCCAACATGAGATACATCTTCATCATGATTCTCCTCTTCCTAATGTGGGCATGTACAAGATGTCAGTTGTGAAGATGAAAAAAATCAAGAAGCAGGTACATGGCTTATTGGATCAAGGGGTCTTCAGGTCCAATTCATCTCCTTGTGGTTCTCTGATCATGATGGTGCCAAAGAAGGATGGCACATGGCGAATGTGTGTCGATTACCGGGCCTTAAATAAAATCACGGTAAAAAATTGATACCCTATTCCTCGTATAGATGATTTACTTGAACAATTGAAGATTGTTGTTTATTTCACTAAGTTGGATTTGTGCAGTGGATATCATCAAATCAGGATCACAGAACAGGATGCATGGAAAACTGCCTTTAAAACCAAACAGGGATTGTTTGAGTGGTTAATTATGTCGTTTGGGCTTTGTAATGCTTCGACAACTTTCATGCCTGTGACGAATTATGTATTCAAGCCCTTCCTATATGACTTTGTGATTGTATATTTAGACGACATTCTTATTTTTAGCAGGATTTGGGATGAACATGTGAGGCATGTAAAGAAAGTATTGGATACTTTGCAAAGGGAAAAGTTGTATGTAAAATTGTCTAAATGTGAATTTGGCAAGACTGCACTTGTGTACTTAGGCCATATTGTAGGAGGAGGACAATTAAAAATGGATCCTTCCAAAATTGATGTAATTGTAAACTGGCCTGAGCCAAAAAGTGTAACCGAAGTTCGAAGCTTCTTAGGTGCAATCCAGTATTGGAGGAGGTTCATTTGCAACTTCTCCTTTATGGCATCTCCTTTGCATGCCTTAACCAATGTGAAGAACACTTTTCAGTGGGAAGGAAAGAAACAAAAAGATTCAACACTTTGAAGGAGAAGATCAGTACCGCACCAGTATTAGCACTGTCGAATCTTCAACAACCTTTTGAGATCGAGACAGATGTCAGTGGATACGACATGGGTGCAGTATTGATGCAATATCGTAAGCATGTATGTTACCACTCTGAGACTTTTAACCAAGCTGTTGTTAACTATCCTACATATGATAAAGAGTTGTATGCATTAGTCCATAGTGTAAAGAAATCAAAGCACTACTTGTTAGGTAAGGAAACAATTATACATACAAATCACCATCCCTTACAGTGTCTCCAAGCACAGACGAAATTGCAACAATCTCGACACTACAGATAGATGGGTTTTCTACAACAATTTCATTTGGTAATCAAGTACAAGAAGGGTACAAGTAACAAGGTAGTCGATATGCTTTCTAGACAGCTTATTGATGCTTCTATTATTTTGAAGAATACTTCTTTATCTCATGATATTTATGTAGAACAATATGCCATCGATGAAGATTTTAAAGAAGTATATGAGAAGCTAACCCTTGGTGCACAGGTAGAGAACTATTGTTTGCAGGGAAAACTACTCTACCATCTTGGAAAGTTATGTATTCCTACGAGTGAATGAGCCCATTTAATACCAGAAGCTCACACTTCTCTTGTGTCTTGGCATTTTGGGGTAGGAAAAACTATGGCTCATTTGCAGAGGTTTTGTTACTGGCCTCAAATGAAATAAATTGTAACTAAATATGTAAAGGGATGTGTGATGTGTTCTAGTTGTAAGCCCACTAATAGAAAGTTTGCGCTATACTCACCACTTGATGTTCCATCCCACCCATGGGAAAGTATCTCCATGGATTTTGTAGGGGATTTACCAATGACCAAAGGGGGTCATGATCATTTGTATGTTGTAGTGGATAGGTTCAACAAGATATGTATCTTGATGCCATGTAAAAAGAAGATCATTGTTGAGAAGACTGTTAATCTCTTCTTTTAGTATGTTTGGGTTCACTTTGGGTTGCCCACCTCCATTTTCTTAGATCAAGATACTCGATTCCTTGTGGAATTTTGGACTAGCTTGTGGAGGATGATGGACACCAAATTGAAGAGGAGAATTTATTCCCATCTATAGACCAACAGACAGACAGAAGTGGTAAACAAAAAAGTGGTACTTTTTCTTCGAGGCTACTGCAGCAAGCATCCCAAGTTATGGGATGAACATATACCCTATGTACATCATGCATATAACCGAGCTTTACATTCGTCCACTCAAAGTTCACCTTTTGAGACATGTTTTGGGTACCTACCAAAGGTTCCTTTGGACTTGATGTATGGGAGAGATACCAATGTGAATGAAGAACGAATAGAGGACATAGCCCACAAGTTCATCCAGGGGATCCAGCAGATACACCAGGAAGTCAGGGAATAGTTGGAGAAAATTCAAGCACAGTATAAAGCTCGACATGACAAGCACAGGGTTGATCATCAGTTCCAGGCTGGAGACCAGGTATGGCTTCACATCAACAAGGAGAGATTGAATGGTGAAGGCAAGAAAATCAATCCCATCCATTATGGACCCTTCAGTATCTTAGAGAAAAGTGGTACCAATGATTTTCGTCTGGATCTTCCACCTGAGATGCAGATTTACTCAGTTGTGAACATTGAGAACTTGAAAAAAATTTAGCCTCCCATGATCATGGATCAAGATGAGGAAGTTTCAATACCTTCAGTTGATGAGTTTTCACCTAAGTACTTGGATGAGTTACAGGAAGATATCATCCTAGACAGGAGAACGAGGACTTCACACAGGGGTGATGTTGATTATCTTCGAGTAGGCTTAAAAGTCACACATCCAAGCAAGGAAAAGTGGATAGAGAGGGACAAAGTGAGGGGACTCTTCCCTCACTTACCTATTGATTTGATGAAAGATTTTGGTGGTCCAAAAATCTCTCAATGGGAAGGCATGATCCAAAAAGGATCCAGAGAAGTCTAAGAACAACTCAAAACTCACAAAGGCAACTCAGGACGCTCAAAATGGCTCCAGTAGACAAAGAAAGGGAAAAAAATTAAAAGTTCCCAAAAATCAGTGAAAAAAGGCATGATCACGAAGAGAACGTCACAAGCTTTATAATAGCGCAAACACCTCGTCAAACAAAGTTACGTATTCAAATATATGCACGATCAAAGTTTGGTCAACCTAGGCTAATTAGCAAGGGATGAGTCAGCATCCGTACTGCTGACGTCAGCATTCGTGCAAATGATGTTAGCATCCATTAAACACACATGGAATGAGAAGGAAGGATACACATGGCATGTTGATGTCAGCATGGTGATGTGGCAGCACCAGAGGTTGCCACGTGTCATCGGGTTTTGGCGTTTTTGGGCCGATCCGTGGACCAATCGGATCGTGCCACGTGGAAATCCATACAATTTGTACGTTGACGTGGCAGGTGGTAATGTGGACCAGTGAGAGGTCACCACATGGCCCAATCAGAGGCTTCCACGTGGCAAGCAGAAAATTCCCAAGGACACCCCGTGAGCAAAATTGTGGAAAAAAATGGTTTGGCAGGTCCGCCAAATCTAGCAGACCACGCCAAACCTAGCCACAGATAAAATCGTTGGATATGGTTCTAGTGACACCGCTAAAAATGGCAGAGTGAGATTTGTATTGCTACATTGTGTGTGTATATATATATATATATACAATGTAACAATACAAAGACAAAAGGGGAGGCCGTGGGGTTTGACCCGGCCGAGACCTCCTCCCACACTTGCACCTTAACGAATCTGCCCTAACTAACAGGTCGCGGGTATTACATTGTAACCAATGCCCTAAACAATTATTAAAATGTTGCATCCACCCAGCCACAGGGGGA